>VXCM01003632.1:2002-24961 GCA_014773175.1 Lucifuga dentata
GTGACTTCATAAGGCTGTGTAACTATTAGCAGGAGAAACATGGATTTTTAAGGTGGGTGTATCACTTGAATATTTGATTTTGAAAGATTAAGAGATTTTGCAAAATATCAGGAAAACTAAAATATGGTTTTATCCTTTGGGAAATGATTGTCAGTAACGTAACATGTATGAAAATGGAATATATTAGGTTCTAACATGCAAAATGGCCGGTATGGTCCTTTTAATACAAATCTAATTAATAAATTTATTGACATCTCTTCTTCTCTTCCCTTTTTTTCTGCTGTTTGCAGTGTTTGGAGAAGTTTCCTGTGATCCAGCACTTCAGATTTGGCAGCCTGCTGTCCATCCAGCCGGCCAAGCATTAACATCACCGACAAATGCCACACACGTGATGGAACAACCAAAACCTTTCCTTTCTCTGACATCTTGTGCAAATGTAAGACTAAAGCAGGCTAACCTTTCAAAATAAAAGCACATGAACCAGCTTCAATAATTCTCATAACTGCAGTCTGAATTACACATTCAACATGCAATGACACACCAGGAAGAATACAGCTACACGTGTGATCTAGCAGATCTAATAAATGCTCTGTTTGTGTGTGACGTGTTGATTTAAGCATGTTGTCATTAGTCGTGTTGGGGTGAGATCACGCTGAGTTATTCTAATGTTTTCATCATCTTTCCCTCTGCTGTTAATCCAGCTTCTGTCCTCGTCAGCTCGTCTTTATAATCTCTAACTCACAAACAGAATATCAGATGATGTTGTGATGAAGCAGGTGGAGGATCACGCCTTCAGAGTTCAGGAAGTACTGTCACTTGTCAGAGAGAGAGGCATCTGATGGCCACGTGAATTTCTTCACGGTCGGTCCATGTCTATGTGTAGACATGCATGCATGTGCACAGTGATGAAGACTTACTACTCCTCACGGCTGGTTCTGCCGTGTGCCTGAGCTTTTTATTGAAATGATGAAGGGTCTGGATGGTATTTGCAGGAACGAGATAAAACGACCCTTTACTCATGTTTTCATCTGTGTTTTGTTCTGTTTCATATGTATGAATATGTTAAAGTTCTGCTTCTTGTAAAATCAGTTGTCTCGTGAATAATTTGTTGAGAAGTTGTTGTTTTTCTCTCTTTTATGAAAGCTTATAGAAAACAGAAATCATTCCTGTTAGCTACATGCTGTGATTGACCAATCAGAGGAGGCCACAGTCATCTTCATCTCACCTGAACAAATCAAATCTTCTTGGTTTTATGTTACACTGTAAAATGAATAAAAGGCTGCAGGAGATTAAACTGTTTTGAGTTAAAAGCAGATGATTCTGTTTTCAGCTTGACTGATGTCTTTAAATGTTTATTTTTATTTTATTACATTAACCTTAAAAAGTGACTTTATCCAGTGTGTCGTTTCTGATCTAAACTAATTTGATTTTCACACATGATTGTTAAACCATCAGCTTGCACAGAGACTATTAGAACATACCCATACTCCTATAATGATCAAACATCATTATCTGTCAGCCAATCACATCGCTCACTCAGAAAACCTTCAACCTGACAGATTGTCAGCAGGAAACAACCATTCAGATGCATTTGCTCATGATGGCGAAACTTGCAAATTTGCGAGTTTTAAAACTAGAACATTTTCCAATTTTAAAAGTCCATATGCTTATGATAATTCAATGATTTTGCACTAAAAGCACAAGTATTTCTTTATTGAAAAGTATACTTTAATAAGGTCATGTACTGCAGGCATAGTCACAACATGAGGAGTTCCAGTTCCTGTTCTCATTATTTTCCCTTTTCATTAAAAAAATTAAAATTATTATTCATCATTAAAAATAATTTTCATTATTTGTTTAGTTTTTAAACTCATAAATTTGCGAGTTTAAGAACTTGCAAATTTATGAGTGCAAATTTACCAGTTAAAAATCCAAATCTGCCAGTTTAAAAACTTGCAAATTTGCTAGTTTTTTTGCGAGTACATGATGGTATTAAATTATACTTTCCCATCGGATTTAGCAATAAAGAAACACGTATTTTTATCGCAAATCATCAACTTATCACAAGCATATGGACTTTTAAAACTGGCAAATTTTCAGGTTTTAAAACTCGCAAATTTGTGAGTTGTGAAGAAAAAGAAAGTGAAGAAATGTGTGTTGTCTAACCTGCTGGGTGTTTTGGCACAGGGGCTCTGATGAGATCTAGATTTAGAAATGTGGATCAGATGAACGGACGTTACATGTATGAAAATTGAATATATTAGGCTCAAACATGCACAATCGACAGTATGGTCCTTTAACATGACTGTACTCTAAAGATAGAAAAGACAGTAAAATTGGATTTATGTGTTCTGTACAAATTCTTTTTGTCATTTGTAATGTCTCATTTCTGTTAATTGTGTTCAGAGCTCCTGGCACAAATTTATTTAACTATGGCTTGTCGTTGTTCAGTTGGTTTTGAAATAATCAAACAAAAATGTTATAATGAATGTCCCAAAACAGTCCGGATCTCTTGGGATATCCGTGAATGCAGCATAAAGATCAGAACCAATCAGATGGCGTGACGCGTTGCCGTAAAGTGTGGCGGTGATGTGTCGGGACGCTCATTTTACTTATGACACATTTTTAGTTATCACACTTAGCGAAGAGAGAAACGGTAAGTGAACATTTTCGTTTTTGTTTGGTGAACTTTATGATTTTTTTCTAGTGATCAAATAAACATTAAAGACGTGATGAGTGTTTAAAGCCGGTTAACTGGCCAGTTAGCATGTAGCATGTCTCTGCTCATGTTACCTTCAGGTTAACATGAAAAATTACAGAAGTTTTAGTTACGAAAACAGCGTGGGTTCCAAAGCTTGTAATTATTTCCTAGTGTTTCCTCCCTCTCACGGAAGACAGGAGACATTTCTTGTAATCTCAACTACAAGAAATGTCTCCTAGACCTCCCCTCCGTCCTCCTTTCCATCCTCCTCCGTCTTCTCTCTCCTGTCTCCTCTCTCATCATCTCTCTCCTTACTCCCCTCTCCCCTCTCTCCTTGCTTCTCCTCTCCTCTCTCTCTCTCTCTCTCTCTCTCTCCATTAGTTTACAGGTGGAAAGTAGCTTTCTGCATGTTGGATGAAACTCTGTGGCCTTTAGTCTGGTTTTAGCTTTGACTCCCATTAATCTTGATTTCAGTTTAATTATGGTTGTTAAATTCTAACTCTTGCTGAAGGTGAAGTAGATCTGAGAGTCCATAGACAGACGAGAGGAGACTCCAAGATGTGATGCAGAGCTTTTTATTTTCTTAATTTTCTTTGAATATTCTTGCTTTCAGGATAAGCATTCTCTGTTTGCTTGTATCTGTCCTGTGTTTTTTGCTTTATAGCTCTGCAGAAAAAGAACACATTAGTTTATAACGCAAACAGTAAAACATTTTAACATGATTTAGAGGACCAAAATTAACAATGGAGATATGTCAAACTTACAGGACGCACACGACACAGCAGAGAATCCAAAAGAGAACAAAGGGAGAGAGGCGGCCTTTATAACTTCCTAATCAGAGTAAATGCTGACAGTAAATGGCGTTTGCTCCCTCCCCAACCTGTGTGGTCAGGTGACCTGTGTGTGTGTGTGTGGGGATTTCTGATAATGGTGTTTATATGACATTTGAAAACATGTGTTTATTGCCTAAATCTGAGTATAATAAAGTTTTACCTGAACAGTTTTTGTTCATGTGTTTGTTTCACATTTGTCCACAGAAATAAATAGGCATCCAGAGAGATCTGAGGTATTTAAGCATTAGTTTTTTGTAAAATGAAGCCTTGTAATGTTGTGTGTTACAGTCATGATGTCGGGCCTCTCGCTGCTCATCCTGTATGGGAGTCAGACAGGAACGGCGCAGGACACCGCCCAGAGAATTGCCTGGCAGGCGCAGAGGAAGCGGCTGCAGGTGCAGCTGTTGCCTCTGGACAGTTATAACGTGGTTAGTGGGGACAGTTTTAAAAACTTTTTCATGCATCACACAATAACAGACTTACCTCTTTAAGCGTTTGGAGTTTCTCATCTTTTTCTCTGTGTACATGTAATTCCTCTCATCAAACAGGCCAACTTGATCTCTGAGTCTCTAGTTGTTTTTGTGTGCGCCACCACCGGCCAAGGAGACCCTCCTGATAACATGAAGGTAAGAATAAAAACATGCTTACATGAGATTCATGTCACAACAGACAGACCAGAAGTTTATAAAAAAAAAACAAAACATGCATTTATCCACTGTACTGCTTATATCCTGATATCCTGTTCTGTGCAGCTTTGATGTAAGATTTAATTAATGTTTATATACAGTACCTAAATGAAGTTTGTATGTTGTTTGAATATGGTTTATATGAGGTTTAAATAAAGTTTCTGTTACTTTAAATAAGGTTGATATGAGGCTTAAGTGATGTTTCCGTGTGTGCGTGTGTATATATATATATATGTATGTTTTCAATGAAACTATGTTGTTGAGTTTGTCAGCTTTGATATTTTGATATTTTGACAGGAAAATAACACATTAAAGTCCTTGTTTGTTTGTTGAAGAACTTCTGGAGATTTGTCTTCAGGAAGTCGCTACCTGCTGGATCTCTGTGTCGGCTGGACTGTGCCATTCTGGGTTTGGGGGATTCATCCTATCCAAAGTCAGTCTTTCTTAGGTTTTCTGTCATGTAAAATCATGTAAAGGTTTACACGGATTCACAGTGTTTGTTTGTCTCCTGCTTTTTGTCTGCAGGTTTAATTTTGTGGCTAAGAAGCTTCATAAGCGCCTCCTGCAGTTGGGAGCCAGTATGCTGTTACCTGTTGGACTGGCAGATGACCAGCATGACCTTGGGTAAGAAACACATCTGACAGACATATTTCAGGTGTATGATGTAATAAAGGTTACAAGCCTTCATATTAAGGCCTCATATAGTTTTACTCTTCAGGCTTCAACCTGACATGTATGTCATCGAAACTAAAACCTACAAACACAGACAGAAAAGCAGATTCAATGTGGTAAATTCCAGAATTTAATGATAGAAAGACACAGAAACAACATGTGATGAAGATGTACCATGTAGTACTGGTATCTGTTGTAGTACTAATAACAATATCAAACAGTTTATCACAACATAAAGTCATTTCTGCCTTTCTTGTATTTTATAGTTTGTTTGACTCTGTGACACTTAAAGGACCATACCATCCATTTTGCATGTTTGAGCCTAATATATTAAATTTTCATACATGTAATGTTACTGACAATCATTTCCAAAGGATAAAACCGTATTTCAGCTTTCCTGATATTTTGCAAAATCTCTTAATCTTTCAAAATCAAATATTCAAGTGATACACACACCTTAAAAATCCATGTTTCTTCTGCTAATAGTTACACAGCCTTATGAAGTCACGGTCCTTTAAATTTTTCCATAAACGCAGGTCTTCTTTTGGGACTATATTCCCCGGTGGAGGCATACATTCACTCCACGCTTTTTATTGAGCTTAAACACTAAAATTACATAACTTCTAAAAAAACCTGAATACACGTCTTGTTGGTGATGATGGATTACCTATCCCAAGAACGTTTACAGTATCAACAGGCTGATAGCTGATAGCTAAGTAGTTACTCATTATTAGAGAAGCGATATTTGTATTCTGAAATAAAGTTGTAATGAATTCAGATCACAAAAGACTCGGCAAGACTTAAGTGCTCCTTTTTCTTTTTTTAAATTTTACCTCCACTGTATCAGATACTGAATGAACATTTTTAGGTAGGAATTGTGTGTATTTTTGACATGAGTTACTCAAGCTCTTATATTTTGTAAAATTTTAGCACAAAGTCAGATTTCCTGCCTGTGTGTGAACAGGTCAGATGCTGTGATCGACCCCTGGCTCGCATCCTTTTGGGAGAAAGTGTTGACTCTGTATCCATCTTTAGCTGAACTGATCCCGCTGAGCGAAGATGAACCGTAAGTAGACATTTCATTTATGTCAGATACATAAAGTGTCTGCATCCTGATGTCTAAGTCTGCATTTATTTGGACTAAGTGAGCGTTTATTTGTACGGCAGCCTTCCTCCAACATACGTTTTCCACTACGTGGATGTTAAAGAAGAGACAGGCGAGAGGCTGAGGATTCCCACAGGACAGACTGTACCGTCCGCTTCCCATCCCTTCCCTGCCAGGCTGCTGTCCAATAGGAGAGTAACTGATGTCTCCCACTTTCAGGATGTGAGGCACATCGAGTTTGACATCAGTGGATCCAACATAGAGTAAGTCACTTTGCTGAGGAATTCACAAATCCTGCCAGAGAAACTTTTATGTTTTCTGTTTGAAAAACAAAAGCACCAAACTTAAAATAAGGAATGAGTGAGTGGAGAAAACTTGGAAAATATGGGCTGAAATAAAAAGAAAATTAAATATCTCAAATTCAATATCAAGGGCAACTAAAATAGCTGTAAATCCAAAGAACATCCAGGTCTGATCCAAGTTTTAATAGATGGAAGAATGGAGGACTAATATATATTGGGCAGTTATTTGAAGGACAAATATTAAAATCATATCAACAACTTACACAAGAATTTAATTTGTCAGCAAAGGATCATTATAAGTATTTACAATTAAGACACTACCTTCAGAAAAATAAAGAATGGGATACTATATTAAAGGAACCCACAGATGTAGAACAGTTCTTTATTAAATGTGAAGAAGGACAGCTAAGAAAGGGGATTATATCAAATGGTTATAAGGCAATACAAGATGACTTAAGTAGTAATGATTTAGATAATAAAGAAAGATGGGAAACAGAAATGAAGATGGAAATTTCTGAAAAAGAATGAGAAGATACATGTCAAGAAGGACATAAATTAACTAATAGTCCTTTGTGGAAAGAATTTGAGTGGAAGGTTAAAAATAGGTATTTAGAACACCCTCTGTTGTAGCTAGATATGGCAGTTCTTTGGAGTTATGTTGGAGGAGACGTGGCCTACGAGGAGACTTTATCATATATTTTTTACCTGTCCAAACCTACAGAAGTTCTGGCAGGATATTAAGAAAGAGATCGAACAAATCCTGAATATAAATTTAAATTTAAATTCAAAATTATGTATATTGGGTATAATTGACGGGAATCAGTTGGGANAAATTTAAATTTAAATTCAAAATTATGTATATTGGGTATAATTGACGGGAATCAGTTGGGAAAAAAAGGCAATGTATAGATTAAGAATTTTACTTTTAATAGCCAAAAAAATTATTACTATTGCATGGTTACAGCCACACCCCCAAACATAAAACAGTAGAGAGAGAAAGTTAAAGAGGTGATTACGATGGAAAAGATCACAGCCAAAATATACTGAAAATGGACAATTTTATGGATGTTTGGTTACTATTAATATTAGCAATGTTAAAATGAAGAGAGAAAGATAAAGAAATGTATATATCCCCAGTATATGAGTTCAACTTAGAAAATGTANAAGAGAGAAAGATAAAGAAATGTATATATCCCCAGTATATGAGTTCAACTTAGAAAATGTAATATTATTTATATGCTTGATTTTGTTTTGATTGTCTTTGCTTATATGTCTGTTTGTTTTTTTTCTTTAAATATGAAATAAATAAAAAGTTACAAAAAAAAAAAAAAAAAACAAAACCAGTGTGGGACTTGACGTGTGATTGGTTGCGGTGTTTGTGTAGGTTTGCTGCTGGTGATGTGGTGATGATGCGTCCCTGTAATGCAGCAGAAGATGTCCAGGAGCTCTGTCAACTTCTGAGATTAGATCCAGAGGCTCGCTTCATTCTCAGAGCCACAGACGGCACCGCAGGTCTGAGCTTAGTGACAAACACTCAGCTTCAGATCAGTCTGAGATCAGTTTGACGTGCTTTAATTAGGTTTGAATTCAGTTTTATGTAGGTTTGAATTTGGTTTGAAATCACTGAAATCTGAAATCAGTTTGAGATCATTTTTGAATCTGTGTGAAATCAGTTTTGAAATGTTTGAAATCAGTTTTAATAGTTTGAAATCAGTTTGGAATCAGTTTGACATGTTTAATTAGGTTTGAAATTAAGTTTGATATTAATTTGAAATCATAAATCAGTTTAAAGTCTGTTTGAAGTCGGTTTGAGATGTTTGAAATCTGTTTAAATTACATTTGAAATCAGTTTGAAAGTGTAGAAAAACCTGGGATGTTCACATTACATCGCTTAGGATCAGGAGCAGGAGAAATTCAACGGCTTTCCTGAAGGGACTGAAAGTTTTCCAATTTTAAATGCTCCCAAAAAGCAGATTCCTGCTGAATGACATAAACATGGAAAAAGCTTTTTTATAAAACAGTTTTGACATCCAAAGTAAACCCCAGACCTGATTATGGGTAAATCAGGACTTTATTTAGACGACAAATCAGGGGTTTCAACGACGGGGCTGTGGACCATAGAAAAGAAATCGTTAAAAATAGATCCTAACCCATGTGTAAGATGTACATTTAAACTCAAGCTTCAGTAAAGTTGTTTAAAATAAACATGTGCAGTGATTTTCTCGTCACTTGCATGAAATCTGTCAGTCCATCATCTCTTATCAGCAAAAAAAATATTAAATTCCAGAGGAGACTGGACATAAGAAACATTGTTTGATTGTTAATCTCCAGTAACAGCCCTCGCTTACCATCAATTATCAATAAAAGCTGGTCTGTGGCGTTAAAAAGGTTGAGGACCTTTATTTATTTTGTCTTTATTATTTCTTGGTTCCCATTAGCTCCCACTTCAGCGGTTGCCAGTCTTCCTGGGGACCACAAATTTTAAAATACAACAATTTTAAAATACCAAGTTTGATAAACAAAAATAGAATTAAAAACATACTAACAAGAAATCTAACAATAACACAGTTATACAAATACAATGAATATTATCATAAAAGCATGACCCAAAAACAGCAACAAATCCATCATATTTGCATTTTAAATAATTTCTGACTTGTTTCCTAAAAATATAAATACTTGTGTACTAAGAAGTTGGTTTTAAACCGAGGAAGCGAGAAATTATTTTTACCACTATAATGAGTCTGATAGGGATGAACTTGATTTGAGTATTCTAACTAATCATGTAAACTTTTAGGGGTTCCCACAAATAGAGCTTTCCACAGAAAAACTAACAAACTAAATTGTAATTTAGCTTTGACCAGAAGCCAGGATAATCTGTCATGATAATAGTAATGTTAGTGCGATAAGAGCATCTTAGGACCAGTCTACCTGCTTTATTTTGCATTATTTGTAATTTATTGAGATCTCTTTGATTTGCAGCGGACCAAATAATTGGACAATACTCAAGATGAGATAGCACCAATGAATAAATTACTTTTTCCTTAATAGCTAAAGTAACAAAACCCAAACATTTCCTACTGAGCGCAATTCCTCTTCCCTTTTTTTTTTGACAATGCTGTCGATGTGAGGTGACCAGGACTCCTAATAACTTAAATTGATTTACTTGGTCTATCTTAACATTATTTATAGCCAGATTCAACTGAGGCTTGTCAAGCAATGGAAATGTTTAAAACCATGTTATTTTTGCAGACCCAGTCATGCAGAATATGCAGCTCAGTGCCCAATGTCTTGGTTAAGTCATGAGAAATATGAGAGGCAAAATACATCGTTGAGTCATCAGCATACATCACAGTAGTAGACTTCCGTAAAGCATATGACAAATCATTTATAAAGATTGAAAAAAGAAGTGGACCTAAACAGCTACCCTGAGGCACACCACAATACATGTTACTACAGTCAGAGAAGTAGCCAGAAGGGGACCTGTGCCTTAGCTTAGCCTTAGCTTAGCCTTAGCTACTGATGAGTGCTAATATTCCAATGACTGTCTGGAAATGATCGTTTCTTTGCACCTTAGTTCCAGCTGGGCTCCCTCAGCCCTGCACGGTGCGCCACCTGGTGGAGAGCTACCTGGACATCGCCGCTGTGCCTCGCCGCTCCTTCTTTGAGTTGCTGTCCACCTTCACCACCGACAAGCTGGAGAAGGACAAGCTGAGCGAGTTCAACTCAGCAGCAGGTCAGGACGAGCTGCACACTTACTGTAACCGGGTCCGGCGTACGGCCCTGGAGGTGAGCGCGGCGCCGTTACACGCTGTCATATTTACACACAGTGATGCTTGATGGTGCTTTAGTGACTCGTACTTCCTGTTATCATCACATTTCCTCCAGCTCTGAACGCTGAGATAATCTCCAAAACAAAACACTCCAGTCACACATTTATCACATTTTGAGAACCTGTTTGGTTGTTGATGTTGAAACATGTTAGTGAACAGGAAGTTTGTGTAATAAATTCGCAGCACATGTTAACATTCTGAAACCTGTTTGAAATATGTGGCGACCTGGTGGGATTCGATTTGATTTATTTCGAACATGCTGTAAATATGCAGAACAAATACACAAAACAAAACAAGAGTAACANTTTGATTTATTTCGAACATGCTGTAAATATGCAGAACAAATACACAAAACAAAACAAGAGTAACAAGTAACATGTAACATCAATATATAGCAAACTCTCAAAACACAAATTCTCATAAAGTCAACATAAATAAACATCAAGCAAAAATTTTATTTACATATATTACATGTTCGAAAAGGAGTAGGAAGAAGTATACGCTTATTAAATCCCTTTTCCATCTCTCAAACAATTATCTCAATTTTAACACGTATATAATACATAAACAGACTTTCTAACCCTAAACTACTACTCTGTATCCATCCTAAGCTACTAATCCAGTCAATCAGATATAACTTAACAAGTACCTCCTACCAACCCATCCACCTCTCTATACCGCTCAAAAATGATCTTTTTGTACATTTTCTTAAATTGATGTATAGTTTTACTCTGTTTAAGTTCAGTAACCAAACTATTCCACAGTTTCACCCCACAGATTGAAATACNGTTTTACTCTGTTTAAGTTCAGTAACCAAACTATTCCACAGTTTCACCCCACAGATTGAAATACACGTACTCTACATGGTGGTACGAACGCAACGATTTTTAAAATTGGACTCTCCCCTTAAATTATAGCCCCCCTCTCTGTCTGAGAACATTCTTTGTATGTTACCTGGCAGTAAATTATTTCTTGCTTTGTACATTATTTGAGAGTCTTAAATTCTACCAGATCTATTAATTTCAATAAATGCGATTTTAGGAATAGTTAATTAGTGTGTTCTTGGTATCCCACATTATTCACTATTCTAATGGCTCTTTTTTGTAATATGCATAAAGAGTGGAAATTGCTTTTGTATGTGTTACCCCAAACCTCTACACAATAATTCAGATATGGTAAAACAAGTGAACAGTACAGAATGTGTAACGCTTTATGATCCAAAATGTCTCTTGCTTTTCTTAGAACTGCAGTACTCCTTGCCAGTTTTGCTCACATATATGTTCTATAGGGTTTCCAGCAGATTTTGTGGTCTAATATTACACCCAGAAATTTATTTTCATAAACCCTTTCAATGTAAACATTATCAACCATCACTTGCACATTAGTTTTAACTTTACCATTTCCAAACAGCATAATCTTTGTTTTGTTCAAATTTAATGATAGCTTATGTCAAACCACCGTTTTAACTTATTCATTTCCTCTGTGATCACCTCCAAAAGCTGCTGTAAATTCTCCTCAGAACAAAAAATGTTGGTATCATCTGCAAATAACACAAATTTCAATATACGTGATACTCTACATATGTCATTTATGTACAAAATAAACAAGTTTGGTCCCAAAATTGACCCCTGGGGGACTCCACAGGTAAGTTGATTTACACTCACCTGTCCTTACAAATTGCTGCCTGTTTTTGTAAGCGTGTTCTTTTCTGCAGGTTTTGGCAGATTTCCCACGAACGACCGAAGTTCTGAAGGTCGACTATCTCCTGGATCTTTTTCCTCAGATCCAGCCTCGCTCTTTCTCCATCGCCTCCTCCCTCAAGGTAGCTCGTCCGCCATGACGCTGTTAGAAACGCCAAATAAGGGACGTACTTCCTGTCAGCATGAACATTAGTGTTTAAACTTCTCATGCTTCATTGTATTCTGACGTGTGAAATGTAGAAGAGCTCAATGCATCCAGTGTTCTCAGTATACACAGGAAGTCACATGTTCTATGTACTCACACAGGAAGTCACACGTTCTATGTACTCACACAGGAAGTCATGTTCTCAGTACACACGGGAAGTCACATGTTCTCAGTACACACGGGAAGTCGCATGTTCTCAGTACACACGGGAAGTTGCATGTTCTCAGTACACACAGGAAGTGACATGTTTTATGTACACACACAGGAAGTGATATGTTCTCTGTACACACACAGGACAGATACAGGAAGTGACATGTTCTCTGTTCAGATACAGGAAGTGACATGTTCTATGTGCAGATACAGGAAGTGACATGTTCTCTGTGCAGATACAGGAAGTGACATGTTCTCTGTGCAGATACAGGAAGTGACATGTTCTCTGTTCAGATACAGGAAGTGACATGTTCTCTTCATGCAGGTTCACCCACACAGGCTGCAGATCCTGGTCGCAGTGGTCCGTTACAAAACCAAGATGCATAAACCACGAAGAGGTCTCTGCTCCACCTGGCTGGCCTCCCTGGACCCTACAGCAGGTCTGTGAGGTCTGATGTGAAGTAACTGTGCTTAAATCTGATTGGCTGGATGGTTTGTCTTCATTTCATACCTGCTGCTGTCCGTCTGTCTCGGTAAAATAAATGTTTGAATAAATGCAAGTGGAGCTGCAAACACGTTTTAACAGCTAATAAGTAGTGTTTGAAGATGAATAATCCCATAACTCTGTCGTCATGGAAACCTGACGTTAAGAACCACACACTGACTCAGTTCAGTCCATAGAACACAAACAGGAAGTGATATGAGACAGCACAGCCTAACCTTAATCATAACCCTTAAAGTTCTCGGGGTAGGTTTAAGGTTATTACGTTAAAGTTAGGGTTGGGTTTAGGGGTTATTAAGTTAAAGGTTAAAGTCAGGTTTAGGGTTATTCAATTAAAGTTAAAGGTCGGGTTTAGGGTTATTAGTTAAAGCTAAAGGTCGGGTTTACGGTTTTTCAGTTAAAGTTAAAGGTCGGGTTTAGGGTTATTAGTTAAAGTTAAAGGTCGGGTATAAGGTTATTAGTTAAAGTCACAGGTCGGGTTTAGGGTTATCCTTATCTTTTATCCTCCATTTTTCAGCATGTTTGCAGTCAGGTCAGTACACCACACATCTGTATTGTTGCTATGGTTACCTTCAGTTTTCTGCACACTAATTTAGAACGATGATTGAACTATGTGTGAGGTTTTCGGTTAAAGGAGTTTACAAAGACACTTCCAGCCAATCAGAGAGGAGAATGTTGTTCTCCTGTTTCAGGTGACGTGTTCATTCCTCTGTGGGTGAAGAAAGGAACTCTGAAGTTCCCAAAGGAAAAGGACACACCTGTGATTATGGTGGGACCTGGAACAGGTGTGGCACCTTTCCGATCCGCTTTACAGGAGAGAATCGCTGAGGGGAAGACCGGTCAGAACCTTCATCACTCATCTTCATCACCCAACACACACTCCTCATCTTCATCACTCAGCATGCACTCCTTAGCTTTGTCAACCAGTACACACTCCTCGTCTTCATCTTCATCACGCAGTACACATAATCCTAATTTTCATTGCTCAGCACACACACTCCTCATCTTCTTCACTCAGCACACACACTCATCTTCATCTTCCTGTTTTTAGATAACTTCCTGTTCTTCGGCTGTCGCTCTCAGGACAAAGACTTTTACTTCAGGACAGAGTGGGAGGAAATGACGAAGGCTGGACAGCTCACCGTGTTCACCGCTTTCTCACGGGACCAGGTCTCTCACACACACACACACACACATGCAGGAGGAGGAGGAGGAGGATATGAATCAGTTGTGGATCAGGATCATGATTTGGATTAGGATCAGGATATGGATCTGAATCAGGATTAGGATGTGAATCAGGATCAGGATGTGGATCAGGATCAGGATGTGGATCAGGATCAGGATGTGAATCATGATTAGGATGTGAATCAGGATGTGAATCTGGATTAGGATGTAGATCAGGATCAGGATGTGAATCAGGATCAGGATGTGAATCAGGATTAGGATGTGAATCAGGATGTGGATTAGGATGTGGATCTGGGCTGAAACACCTGTGTAAGGTGTGACATTAATGAATTGATAACTAACAAACATGAACATTAACGAGTCTGAGAAGAAGCTGTTTGATGTTTATTGATTAATCACAGAGAAAAATCCAGAGATTATGATCCTTATTGGATCACATTTACAGCTGGAGTCTGGACTTGTTCGCTCTTGGTGGTGGTATGAGCTCTGATGAGTAACGTCTCGTGTTTTAGCCATAAGCCGACCGTGCAGCGTGATGAAACAGGTTCAGGTGTGATCACTGTGAAACGTGTTTCCTCAGGAGGAGAAGGTTTATGTGCAGCATCGTGTGAAGGAAAACGCTAAGCTGCTGTGGGATCTGATCACCAGGAAGCACGGCTGCTTTTACATCGCTGGGTGAGTTTATTGTGTCACTTTGGAGTCACATAATTACATTTTTTATGTCATAAAATTGCTTCTGGGTTATTGTGGCTTGGTTAGATCACTGTGGTAACATGCTGTAATGCTGCACAGCTACCCTGATTCAGATCAAAGGTCAAAACACAGGAAAAATCCGTTTACTAACCAATCAGGTTGTTCAACGAGTGTGTTATTTCCTCATTTTCCTCACATCACATCTCACTTAAGACAGACGTGAGGAAAATCATTTCCCAAAGCATACTACTGGAACGGTGAATTAAAAATGTTTTTCCTACCTTCCAGACCTCCAGTGGTTTCAGTTCATTCTGCTATTAAAATCAACTTGTTGATACTTGAAATGTTCTTGGGATAGGTAATCCATCATCACCAACAAGACGTGTATTCATGTTTTTTTAGAAGTTATGTAATTTTAGTGTTTAAGCACAATAAAAAGTGTGGAGTGAATGTATGCCTCCACCGGGGAATATAGTCCCAAAAGAAGACCTGCGTTTATGGAAAAATTTAAAGGACCGTGACTTCATAAGGCTGTGTAACTATTAGCAGGAGAAACATGGATTTTTAAGGTGGGTGTATCACTTGAATATTTGATTTTGAAAGATTAAGAGATTTTGCAAAATATCAGGAAAGCTGAAATATGGTTTTATCCTTTGTCAGTAACCTTACATGTATTAAAATTGAATATATTAGGCTCAAACAGTCATAATGGATGGTATAGTCCTTTAAAGTCACAAAATTTCCACTGTTCCAAACATGACCACCAGAGGGCAGATGACCTGAAGCGTGCTTCCTCACTAGCTCCTCCAGCTTAGTCTGAAGTGACGCACAAAGTTTCACAGGATTCCAAAAATTGATGATTCATTAGTTTGGTTTTGATTTTAAAAATATTATTTTAATATTTGTTGTTTGTCTTTGTTTAAATTTTTTTACAAGTGCAAACAAACAAAAAACACCACTGACGAGTCAGTGAAAGTTCTGTTTGGGTGAAAATCTGTTCTTAGGAGTCGTGCGAGTAACACGTGTGGCTTTTCTTTATCTACACATGTACATGTCTGTCATGTAGAACCTGATTATTATCAGGAATGAAAAATGTCGATATGTCACTTGTTTCCTGCTCATCTTCTAAATGTTCGACGTGCTTTTGCAGAAACGCCAAGCAGATGCCAGCCAGCGTGCGTGAGGCACTGCAGGAGGCGTTCCAACAGGAAGGAGGCGTGTCCGCCGAGGAGGCCGAGCGCATGCTGACGGCAATGGAGATGACGGGAAAGCTGCAGAGCGAGACCTGGTCCTGATCACATGACCTCAGCCTCATGGCTATCAGGCAGCACATCCCGCCTTCCAACCATTAAATGAGTTCTCTATCAACCCCAAGAAAACGTACTTTTTCTTTACAGGAGGTTTAAAGAAGACTTCATCAGAAAAAGTTTCAGCGTTTTTGTATTGTGATGTCATCAGAGAATCAGACGACTGGGGCCATTTGCCTCATTTTAAAGAGGATTATCCTCATTTTCATCACTCAGAACACACGTCTTTTTGTCCTTGGATCTTCCTCCATCAAACTGCTACACATCCATCATCCTTCAGAGGAAAACTGGGGATTTACTGTCTATGCTTCTAAACTACGGAACAGCCAGAATATTAGAAAAAATAATAATAAATTACTAAAATATTAGAGAGGCAAACTCAACAGGCATTTTTAAAAGACTTTTAAAGACACTTTTTAATCTTGCATACAGCAAGTTAGTGAATATCAACGGTTTATGAAGTCTGTGAAAGTTAATACAGGTATTATAAATTATATAGCCTTATTACATTTTATACAGGCAGCATAACTGTTGATTAAATGATGATGCTGAGCTACTGAGCAGCTACACAGTGCTGTCATACAAGCAGCAGGGTTAGCCACATTTAGCTTAGCCCAGGTAAATATAAACGGATATGACTGTTTATTCAGTTATATCTTCTCTCTACTTGGAAGAGAAGATTCCCAGACTGATGTAGGTGCAGAAGATCTGAAGTTTAGGACAGGAAATTATTATTTTATTATTATTGTAAATGCTGTTTCTTAATCCAGACGTTCAGTGACTGCAGAGAGACATTTTAATTATCAAGTTGCACCTCATTTGCTTTGATGGATAAGAGTTTAATTTTAATTGTGACATTTCATTCTGCTTTTTTTCTGTTTCCTTTTCTTTGCCTCTCTCTGTCTTTTTTTTTTTTTTNTTTTTTTTTTTTTTTGCCATTTTGTTCTGGTCCTTTTATCACATGGTTTCATGTATTTACATGGTTTTTGTTTTATGTCATCCTGTATTGTTTCATTGTTATGTCTTTTTCATTTGTCTGCTTCCACATCTACGGTTCCTCTGTCATACCTGCTCATTTGAGAAAAGGGAATCTCTAAGTTTCCTGAGTTTTCTTCCATTTTTTTCCCTTATATAATAAGTTTTTTTTAGGGAATTTTTCCTTGTCCTCTTAGAGCGTTTGGGCTGGTTGGGAACCTTAATGTTTAGATCTGTAAAGCCCTTTGAGATGTTGGATGTGATATTTGGCTACATGTAAACTTGATTTGATTTGACTTGGCCTGCCATGACCTGAAAATGACCCGCTCTTCACCAAGCTTCCTCAAAATCAGGTTCAGAACTTTTTAAACCTGCTAACAAACTAAAGGATGCAGGTAAAAAAAAAAAAGAAAAAACCAGAGGCAGGCAGAGATAATAAAATCCCATGATGACCATTAGGGGGAATGAAGGTTTTGTTCCATGATGTGTTAGGGTTCAGGTTTGGAGCTAACCTGACCCCTAAGACATCGCTTCCTGAGCTAAAGTCATCCACGCTGATGACTCCTCCCACCAGCTGTGGCAGTCCGTGGGTATATTCCAAAGCTCTTCATCATTCCTCACTCCAACATTCTCAGGTGACCAGGAAATCCACCTGATCGTTTAAAGACGTTCCAGTGCTCCTATTTTTGCTGTGAGGAAACTGACCAACGACTCGTCTGTTTACTGGAAATCCGCTCCTGATTGGCTGATCTGACGCAGCATCATAACAAGTTTGCTCAAACGTGAACAAACAACTCAAATGTAAAATTATTCCCATTCAGATTTATTTAGTCTGATCATGAAACGGAAAATGAAATGACTGAATGTGTGTTCAACTGAATGTGTGAAACAAACATCCTGACTAGAAAAGTTGACTACTGATGATGATGATGATGATGAATATCAGGTCAGCTTGTGTAGATTCTTCTGAACTGTTCGTGTTATGGCTCATATTAATAATAACGGCAATAAACAATATTTTGCATGGTGTTTTGTTGTGACCAGCTGTGTTGCTTCATGATGTTCCATTTTACCAAAACTGTGTTTTCCTCCGTCGTCTCCTTAGCGGCAGGAACAGTCCCATGAGGAAAAGATGACATGAGGGAAACGATCAGAGTTTTAGAACGTATCCCCACTCAACGCACGTCGTCACAGAACGCTGAAGGAACGGTGTCTTATCTCAGAGCCAGCATGTGCACCTGGAACAGCTCCTTTGGGAAGTTTGTTTGCTGCTCCTCGTGGATGATGCGCAGGCCAGCCTGACCCACCAAGCTGTGAACTATCTCCAGGTCACGGCAGACGCTGCTGTCCACCTCGTCTGGGACCACGCCCTCATATGACACGTTATCCTTGATGACGATGAGGCCGTTAGGCCGCAGGGCACTTCGGCAGCGCCGCAGGAACTCCACCAGGTGGTTGTCTGTAAGGTGACCTGAAGGGAAAACAGAACCAATTAGGCTTAAATCAGCCACTTCTCTGTTGACACAGGATTTCTGAGGCTGGTTTAACATAAGTGTTGAGCGTTGTGCTGAACTGGGCGTTCCATTATTGTGTACTGGAAGCTGAGTGGTGACTCCTAACATCACATCACGCCACTTTGAGCGCCATGTGGTGCTTGGATTCTCCGTTTTGACGCAGTGCCTCAAAGTTCAACCAATTCAACTTTGACCTTTCCGACACTGACCTTTCCAACGTGTAACCAATCAGAACAACTGTACCCTATAAACACAAGCATCACAGCGATGGAGGAGACGCTGATAACCTGTTTAGAACAGTACCTCAACATTTGTGTTTTTTTTCACTTTTGTTCTCCAAATGAGAAGAAGAGTCAGAAGAAGAGTATTGCAGCAATGAGCCGTCCTTGTGATGTCCATGTCATGACCCGATTTGACCTGGAAACCCGATTTGGATCACGAACGTGCAAAGATCACCCATGGTAACCAACATGTCATTAGCAACGAGCACTTCCTGTCAGCATTTGGTTGAACGGTGCTGCTCAGACTCCACTCATGAACAAGCAGAGCGCTGGTTGCTAAGCGCAGCGGCAACGCTAACGCTTAGCATGTGAAATGGGCCTAAATCAAGGAAGCTCCAGCTCTGCTTTGTTTCCTGAAACAGCACAATCCTTCACATTTATCAAGTTTCAACAACACAAGCATCATTCCATCTTCACACTAAACTTTGTTCTCTCCTAAAAACCAAGACTGATCCACATCCCCAAAACCATCCGCGGCTCTCTGATGGCGACTCACCAATGACCCACTGGATCCAGATGACATCGTAGCATCCAGACTCTGGCACGAAGTCCTGAAGGCCGCTGCAGAAGTAGTTCCCTACTCGCTTGCCCTCCTCACCCAGGTACGTCTTTGCTTTGTCCAGAAACTCCTGCGTCACGTCCACCAGGTCCACGGTGTGGAACAGCGGCAGCAGGAGACGCTTGGTGATCCTTCCGATGCCCGCGCCACAGTCCAGAGCACATCTGTTACTCGTCTTCCCCTCGCCGTCCTGCAGAAACGGTAACCTGCCATGTAAAACACATCCAAGCAACTCTGCAGCTTCCACAAAAGCCACGAACAGTCCTCGCTTAGTGTGACGACAAGAATCAGAGACCATTACACAAGATCAGACCTTAGACTTATTGTAGATTTCATTAAATACTTTGTCTCAATGTACTTTATGTTTAGCCCAAATGGATTTTAAAGGACTATACCACTCATTTTGCATGTTTGAGACGAATATATTCAACTTTCATACATGTTATGTTACTAACAGTCATTTTCCAAAGGATAAAACCATATTTCAGCTTTCCTGATATTTTGCAAAACAGTGTAAAAACTGCCTAATACTCAAAGTGTTGATAGGAAAATCTGTCTCCGTCAGAATAATAAATATGTAAAATGTGTGAACCCACAGACATAACTCACTAACAACTATCAACAGAACTGGATTAGTCTGTAGTTCTGCCTCCTACCACCAGGGTTACTGCTATGTTTCTGCTGATTTTTATGAATATAAACAGCTCATATTAAAGGACCATACCATCCATTTTGCATGTTATATATTCAATTTTCATACATGTAACGTTACTGACAATCATTTCCCAAAGCATACTACTGGAACAGTGAATTAAAAATGTTTTTCCTACCTTCCAGACCTCCATTGGTTTCCAGTTCATTCTCTATTAAAATCAACTTGTTGATACTGTAAACATTCTTGGGATAGGTAATCCATCATCACCAACAGGACGTGTATTCAGGGTTTTTAGAAGTTATATAATTTTAGCGTTTAAGCTCAATAAAAAGCGTGGAGTGAATGTATGCCTCCACCGGGGAATATAGTCCCAAAAGAAGACCTGTGTTTATGGAAAAATTTAAAGGACCGTGACTTCATAAGGCTGTGTAACTATTAGCAGGAGAAACATGGATTTTTAAGGTGGATGTATAACTTGAATATTTGATTTTGAAAGATTAAGAGATTTTACAAAATATCAGGAAAGCTGAAATACGGTTTTATCCTTTGGGAAATGATTGTCAGTAACATAACATGTATGAAAACTGAATTTATTAGGCACAAACATGCAAAATGGTAGCATGGTCCTTTAAAATCCATTTGGGCTAAACATTAAGTGCATTAAGACAAAGCATTTCATGAAATCTACAACAAGTATGTGATTTTCATCTGAAACCTTCTGCTCTTACACCCAGGAATCTCTGCAGGAACGTTCTGGATCCGCTGATGTCGATGTTGGAGATGCTGCCGTAGCCTCCCAGCATGCCGTCCACCGTGGGGGCGACTTCCCTCCAGTAGTCCTCCGCGTTGGAGTAGAAGCTCGCTTCATTTTCGGCTACATCACCCATCCTGTCACAATGCACAACTATCAGGCACGAGAGAATTCAGGCTAACGTTCGTTTGCTCTGCTGAGGAACAAACTTCCCTTTAAGCCTTTAAGGTTACATTAAGTGACCTGTGACCTTACTAAAGTCCATTCTTTAAAATAGCTCATTTCTTTACTATTCTGTTTGCAAATCCCAGCATGCAATGCTGCACGTAGCTGGTAGACGCCTTGTTGTTTTTGTCATAGTGTCACTCTAACAAGATTTTAATCTGCTAAATCTAGAAATCATAGGTGGATTCCAAAGCTCTGATTTCTGCTCTGAGGATGGAGGAGCTTCATCAGGGAGACATGAGCGAGGAGACACGAGACGATCCTACAGGAAGTTTGTTACCTGACAGACACGCCCCTTTAATGGAAGTCTGCTTCTGATCGGACAGAATCTGCTACAGCTGATCTGATACACTGATCATCGTAACAACACAAGTTTGATCAAACATGATCAAATAACAGCAATAACTCAAAATTACTCTGATTATGTAGATTTGATTTATTCTGATTGACCAACTGATTAAAATGATAAACAAACATAAAACAATAAAATCCACTGAAATGTTTAATAAAACGTCCCATTAGTTACAGTTCACTAACGCTGATAAACTTTATATTTTAACTCTGAGCAGTTAAACACTTAGAAATGTGATGATCTGTAGATATTAAAGTCAGTTTGTTCTGCATGTGGACGTTTGTCAAGCTGTTCATCTTAACTGTTACAGTAATAATCAATAACCAATATTCCACTATTTTATTATCATTTAGGAACTCAAACACAGCAGCTCCAAGCTGATCAGCTGTGACATCATCAGTAAGCGATGTCACTTCAGATGATGTTTGAGGAGCGACCATGTTTCATTTCTTTTAAATCCTCATTCCTCAGCTCCTCCTATGTTTTCCTGGAGTCCTAAGTGGGCGGGACTAATGCTGCCTTCCAGTCAAAGTAGAATTAGTAGTATTTGTAATTAATTAATTAATTGGTAGAATTCTCAGTTGAAAATTCTGACTTCCGACCTCCAAGCGTTCCAGCATCCATGGCACCAAATTAAACAAAAAATCCATGTGCCGGGGGTACACGGATTTGGTCGAGTTTCCAAATCGGAGTCTGACTTCAATTAATGTTCCAACGCACTTTTCAAGTAGGAGGTCGGAAAATTTGAAATTCCGAGTTGTCTGGAAGGCAGCATGAGGCGCGAGCTAAGACGCAAGTGAGCGAATAAGAGCTTTGGAGCCCACCCCATATCCAAAAAAAACAAAGTTATTAGACTCCAGGAGTTTTATGTCCGCACCTCACTGCATGCAACACACACACACACACACACACCTGTCAGTGACAATCTTGTAAAGGCACTCCTATGAGCTTTAAACACGAATAATACTCCAGTTTATTCGGGTCAGCAGAGTTTTTTAAACTGTTAAATCACGTGATAAGAGCCGGTATATTAGATATGTGACAGATATTAAATAAAACCTATTACCCACACAATGCTTCACTCGTGCTGACCGCTGTGATCACCGCTGCTAATGCTAAATACCATGCTAATGCTGAACGCCACGGTAATGCTAACTTCAGTGCTTCTGTCTCTATCAAAGACAAAAGTGTTCCGGTGTTACCAACCTGCCGAAGCTCCGCTCTCCTCTCTGCCGGATCACACACGCTCCTCTCCCGCTAGCAGCGCCGCTCTTCTCCGTTGCTGCTGCTGCTATTTGCGGCCATCATGCTGCGTCATTTCCTTATTTGGTTTCTGCGAGGAGAAACGGTAACAGCGACCCCTGCTGGTAGACACCGGCTGGACTTGATGTTCAAGACGGTACCATGCCGTTTATCGCCTGCAGAGGGCGCTGACACAAATTATTCAGAGGAGAAACAAAATCCCACAAAAGTGAAGCGATTTGTTTGTCATGTAAACACCATAAACTCAACAAACCTCTTATAAAAACACCAAACCTCCCCTAAAAAACCCCGACTTCCTTAAAAAGCATCAAACCTCCTTAAAAAAAAACACTAAACCTCCTAAAAAAACATCCCACCTCCTTAAAAAGCATCAAATCTTTCTTTAAAAAAAAACCAAAAACACCCAACTTCCTTAAAAAGTATCAAACCTCCTTAAAAAAAACACTTCTTCTTCTTTTCTTCTTTTCCTTTCGGCTTTCCCTTCAGGGGTCACCACAGCGAATCATCTGC
>VXCM01003634.1:0-36049 GCA_014773175.1 Lucifuga dentata
TCAGAGACATAACAAGACGTCTTCATATCAGAGACATAACAAAACGTCTTCATATCAGAGACATTACCAAAATGCTCAGCATGAAGACGTAGTTCTGTTTGTTTTGACCCACAGATTCAGTCTAAAGTCAATTTTTGCTGATTTTTTGCTAATTTTTAGAGACTTTCTTTTATTTTCTAGAATCTTACAGAATCAAGTAGAAAATTGACAACTATTTTATGATTTTTTTAAATTTTATTTTTTTTTCTAAATTCTTTTAGATTTGATTTTTTAATCCTGTCTTTTCTTCCTTCCTTCTTTACATTTTGCTGTGATTTTGTTTCCTCCTTCATTAAACCTGAAAGGATGAAAATATCTAATTGGAGGTGGAGTTTTTCAGTCGTAAAGCTAAAGCATCGATGCTTTGACTTGATTAAAGGACGCAAGTACAAAAAAAAAAGAAAAAAAAGGATGCAAGGACTACGTACATCTTCCTCACGCGACCTCTGAAACTCCATCGCTCAAACAGTTTGAGTTGATCAAATTTCCGTCCGTTCAGACGCTAATTTGTGGCTTATTAAAGCTCTGATGAGGGTTGAGATCTGTGTGATGGCAGCATTAGCGTGATGGCAGCATTAGCGTGATGGCAGCATTAGCGTGATGACAGCATTAGCATGATGGCAGCATTAGCATGATGGCAGTGTTAGCGTGATGACAGCATTAGCGGGAGCTCAGCGGTGGTGTCAGGGTAACCTGGAGGAGGCGTCTCCAGGTGCTCTCACCTGCCTCTCCTCAGGAGAAGCAATTATGTCGAGCTGAAGTGTGTGTGTGTGTGTGTGTGTGTGTGTNGGGGGGGGGGGATTCCCAGATGGCCTGGGAGCTAAATCTTTGCTAATTGGTGATGTTAGAGATTCAGAGCAGGTTGAAGAGGAAGATGCCCTAACATCTTTGTTTGGCTTTGTCAACTTCCATCTTTTGATATGCTGATCAGCACATCTTTTATTCATGCAGGTTTTTTTTTCTTTCTTTTTTTTTGTAAAGTAAGTCGGGATCGCCTTGCTGTTGTCTGTTAGCATGTGTTTGGGAAGGGGGTGTTAGCATTTCAAAGCTAATTTAGCAATGCTGCCTCTCTCTCTCTTTCCCTTCCTCCCTCTCTCTCTCTCTCTCTCTCTCTCTCTCTCTCTTGTGCAACCTGAAGAAATGAATGATTTATGCGTGTCACGGTGAGGATACAGAACAACCGAGGCTCTGCATCCCACACTGTTCATTTAAGCTTTCCAACAGCCTGTAGAGTTTTTTTTAACGAGACAGCAATGCTAATTGAGTGGCTGGAAAAGAACATTGATGAGCCGTTGCTGGCGGAGACGGGATGGGGCGGGAGAGGCGGAGCTGCAGGGTTTTGCTGCTCCTGCCTCCCAAAGGGCTCGTCTACCTGCTCCGCTCTTAATCACCAACCAAAGACACCAGCTTTAATTAAACTTTTCTTCCATTACAGTTATGTCAGAGTTTATTAAAACTTGGGCTCCCAATAGCTAGAGACCCTACCTGTGAATTATTATGTATGAGTGTTGCTGCACGTTGCCTTTGTCTGATTGGCTGATAGACCATATGTTTCATGCAGGGTTTTAGCTCTAATTGGGCTCTGCAGGTAAGATAACTCATTACAGGGCTCTGCCTGCGACCATAAAACCAGATTTATGATGTTTTAGCAGAAATTACTGTGCATTCTACGAACAAACTCGTCTGATAGAAACTTAAAGGACCATACTGGTGATCTTGCATGTTTAAGCCCAGTAGATACTACTTGCATACACGTTAGGTTACTGCCTACCATCTTCCAAAACATAAACCCATATTTTAGTTTTCCTGTTATTTTCCAAATCCCCATATTTTTCAAAATCAAATGTTCAGGTGATACACACCTTAAAATTCAATATTTTGCTGCTAACACACACCGAATGTAGAAGGAATGGTCGTTTTTAATTTCTCTGGAAAAGCCATTTTCTCCCAGGACTATATTCTCTGGTGGAGAAATACATTTTCCATCATGCAGCATCAATAAAATAATGGCTTTGTTTAATTCGCTGTGATGGTTATTTGTCTTAAATACATTTTAAGTCTCTACAACTTGATTATGACTGAAAATCAATTATTTACACTCCAGTAATATACTTTGGAAAGTGGTTGTTAGAAATATAAGGTGCATGCTGGTTGTATTTATTGGGCTTAAACATGCAAAATCATTGGTATGGCCCTTTAAATTTGGCAGACTCTCTTCTTGTTGTTATCTCGGTCGTATGCTACGATGCGACGCTGTTATTACATCATGCATGCCGAGACTTGTGCACTCATTTGTCACCTCAGTGGGGAATTCAGCAAAACCCACTGAGGACTGCGACTCCACGTCTGTCTGAGTGGAAAAAAACACACCGGCTCAGCGACCAACAAACGATTATCAGCGACAAACACAGGAAGGACAGTATAATCAGTATAGAGAGCTACCTCAGTAAGATGTTTTTCTTCTAACCACATGATGCAGATATTTGTGGGTTTTTGCAGTCCGGTTTAGATGGAACACATCAGAGCGCCATGCTGCTCAGAAACATCCACAAAACCTCAAGACCTCCGTGATGAGAAAGTCAAAAAACAAACAAAAACAACAAAAAACGTTTGTTATGAAGCTCTGAGTCTGCAGCATCGTGCTGAATGTCCCAAAATACCAACAGAACTTAAAGGACCATGCCATCCATTTTGCATGTTTGAGCCTAATATATTCAGTTTACATACATGTTACGTTACTGACAATCATTTCCCAAAGGATAAAACCGTATTTCAGCTTTCCTGATATTTTGCTAAATCTCTTAATCTTTCAAAATCAAATATTCAAGTGATACACCCACCTTAAAAATCCATGTTTCTCCTGCTAATAGTTACACAGCCTTATGAAGTCACGGTCCTTTAAATTTTTCCATAAACGCAGGTCTTCTTTTGGGACTATATTCCCCGGTGGAGGCATACATTCACTCCACGCTTTTTATTGAGCTTAAACACTAAAATTACATAACTTCTAAAAAAACCTGAATACACGTCTTGTTGGTGATGATGGATTACCTATCCCAAGAACGTTTACAGTATCAACAAGTTGATTTTAATAGCAGAATGAACTGAAACCAATGGAGGTCTGGAAGGTAGGAAAAACATTTTTAATTCACCGTTCCAATAGTATGCTTTAGGAAATGATTGTCAGTAACGTTACATGTATGAAAACTGAATATATTAGACTCAAACATGTAAACTCACCTGTATGGTCCTGTTAAATGACCATACAGGTGAGTTTGCATGTTTAAGCCAAATAAATAAAACCTGCATACCTGCATACGTGCTACATTACTCACAACCAACTTCAAAACATAAAACCATATTTTAGTTTTCCTGTCATTTTTCCAAATCCCATAATTAAAAAAAAAATAAATCAAATGGTCAGGTGATACATCCACCTTAGAATTCAATGTTTCATCTTCAAACACTTTTGCATGATTGCAGAAGGCATGATCATTTTAATTTCTCAGTAAAAGCCATCTTCTCCTGGGACTGTATTTCCTGGCGGAGGCATACATGTTCTACTGTCACATTAAGCATAAACCAGGATGTAGAAACATCATAAAAGAGCAAGACAGAATAAAGCTTGTTTTATGCTTGATGCAAAAAAAAAAAAAAAAAAAAAANAAAAATGATGTCACAGAGAAAGACACGCCCCTTTGTGTAGCGTCCGCACGGCACGTTTTTGTCTGTCCATGCACATCCCAGATTTTGTAACTTCACATGGATGATTCAAAATGGAGGAGCTGCCGGTAGCCATTTTTGATATGCTGCCTCCTGTAGTTTGGGAAAATAACGGTTAAATAACAGTTTGGCGTGATGAGAAGACACATGGAGTCTAAAAACTCCACGTGTCTGCTTTTCACGTTTCCACGTCAGACAACGCACAAACAGGAAGTCTAATTCAGCTTCAGACTGTCTGTCTACGGTTCAGTATTATACGTTCTGTAAGTTTGAAGTTTATTATTTATCAAATAAAATATTCCAAAAATCAAAAAGATAAATCGGACCAGTTTGCACGACAGTGGCCCAGATTCATAAACCGTAGCACACAAATTACATCGCTATGTACAAACATCATGGCGTAACCATGTTTGCTCGTTCATAAACGCCTGTTAGTGACACATGTTAGCGTTAGCCTTAAAGAGGCGTTACTGTGATATTTCCTTATTTACATGTGGCGGTAGCTATTCATAAAACATACACACACTAACATTAACACCTGCTTCAGTCCACTGGTAAATTTTAGCGGTATGAAATCTGGGTGACGTTTAAAACTGTATTTACCTCACATGTGTAGCAATCAATAACTTTAATAGTAATAACTTTAAATTAAAATAACTTAAATAATTTAAATAACTTTAAACTCACTCAGCTGATCAGTCAGTTTTTACATGGTGAGTTTTGATCTGATCACACACATGTTCTTATGCTCTCTGCTTCACCTGCTGCACTGCACGTCTGCACTTCCTCACATACNGCGTCAGTCTTTTAAACTAGGATCTCTAAAGCAGAATGTCTGTTTAAACCAGATGAATCAGGATAAGTGGTGGCTGGTAAATGTGCAGCAGCATTAACACGCTGATCTTCATCAGCTTTTACCTGTCACATCTCACAGCAACGCTGATTATCTAGGAGAAGTTTTATGAATGAGCTTTAACTATCACGGCGCACATTTAGGCAACGCTGCACTCATAGCACCATTTTTTAAGAATCTGGGCTTGTATGTTTTCACAAGCTCAGGAAAAGATCAAGAGAAACTTAACCTCGGTGAAGATTTTAAGAAAGTCAAAGTGTCACTAAAAGTATCGGGAAGCTTGTGAGAATTGCTGGTAAATATATAAAAGCACTAAAATATTCAGCTAAAATATATTCACCTGAGTAAAAACCCTCAGACTGTCAGACAGGAAGCGAGAATCTGAAGATGAAAGCTTTTCCTGACACCTTCACATATTTTTGCATCCTATTCAAGATGTAGAAAACGTAAATGTCGCGATAATGAAGGCAGCAGCCGCGTTTCAGGGCATTGTGGGTATTCCCAGTATTCCCAGTATTCCCTGCGGCGGAAACCTCGTGCTCGCGGCTGAGCTGACATGTTTCTGCACAGAACCTCATGCAGATGAATCGGAGGCCTGCACAGAGCTCTGACAACCAGGAGAGGATTTTAACCGTGTCCTACTTCCTGTTCATCATCAGCTTATGACATCACCAGCTCGCAGCTTTCAGCCTCTGGAGTCTCAAATATTCTTCTAGAAAATTCTTCATTCTTAAAACAAAAAAAAAAATGAAGGAAACTCAAAAATCAGCAAACAACATGGAAAAAACCTGTTTAAAGGAACATACTGGTGATTTTGCATGTTTGAACTCCATAAATACTGCCTGTGTACATGTTACATTACTGCCAACCATTTTGCAAATTTTCCATGTAGTAAACTCGCTGCTACGCTCCATAAACATGCTAAAAACATATGAAAACATTAATATTTATGTTTGGGTCATTATTAAACTTTTGGCTTTGGGCCTCTGCTCATCCTGCTCACGGATCTGTTTGGCCATTTGGTCAAATATTGTTCAGTATTTTAGTTTTGTAGAACATTTAATTATTCACTCAAAGACTTTGATTTGATTATTAAAATAGGTGCACAGAATTCTAAAATTTCTTGCACCTGACATTTTTCCTTTCTGATATATTTAAAACCAGAATTGTAAAGTCAATAAAGATCTGTTTGAAAAGTTCATTTCCATAAACAGAAACTCTATTTTTTAATAAATTTAAGTCATATTTTTAATTTGTGCATTCCAGGTAATATCACTCAAACTGCATTACTTATGTTCTGCTAATTTATTTAATTTTTTAAAATTTTAACCCCAAATCAGACTAATTGCTGTCACTGTGAATGCACAATAAAAGATAATTTTTTACAATTTTTTTTAAATGAACTTTGAAAACATAACTGGGAGATTTTATTTACTTAACAATTCTGATCCTAAAAAAAAAATATGGCAAAGGAAAAAGTCAAGTACAAGTACAAACCCTGAATGAATAATAATAATAAAAAAATCATTATAACAAAACTGAAGGCTAAATCATATTTAAAAAGCCAAAACTTTACAAATATCAGCCGACCTGCGAGTTTCTAAATTTTAACTCAACTTTGAGGAAAACAGCTAAAACCTGAGCTCTGACAAAGCGGCTGATTGTGTTTCTTTGTCATTTGCAAAGTGATTAACAGGAAGCGCATCGCCTTAACGGCCTAATCAAGACGTCTAACTGCATTAAAAGCAGCTGTGCGTGATCACAAATAATCCAACATGGCTGAATAACGACGGAAGGCATTTTTTTCTGGACAAATCAGGCAGCAGATCCTGTTACCAGATAAATCACTGCTAAACTCTCCGCTCACATCAGATCCTTCTTCCTGTGTCTCACTGCTGTGACAGCCTGTTCAAACCCATATGCCGCCAGCGCCTGTGGTTTTACCCTCCTGATGCTTAAAGGAGCAGACCGGTGATTTTTTGCATGTTTGAGCTGAGGTGTGTTGTAATATACCGGTATTGACGATAACTGTGATGTTTAAAAATTAAATATTGATGTCATGTTAATAAATAATCCAGCGCCTCTTCAGTCATTTCCTTTTCTATCCGTTTTCACTTTGTCTCCCTCCCCCAACACCCAACAGGGGCGTTGGGGGAGGGAGACAAAGTGAGAATGGCTAACTAGCTAGCTAGCTAGCTACTACCACAGTGGTAGATGCCCCAGTCTGCAGGAAACACTGATCAACAGCAACAACTAAAGAGGGCGATACCGCCAACCTGTTCACTACCTTCACCCCCATCATCCTGCAGATTTCCACGGTAGAGACAGGAAGTAGCAGTTATCATGCTAGCCCTGAAATGGGAAATGTTCCATGAAGGTCTTAGTTGTGTTGTTAAAGCTAAGTTATCATGGCGTTGGACTTGACAGGATTTTCTCTCTCCTGGTTATTTGTTAGATTTGTGGATCTTTTGTTTATCAGGTCATCTGGTTCCTTTACACAATCCCTTAAGGTGGAATTGCTGTTTTTGGAGCTTTTGTACAGTTATGGTTACAGGGTTACAGACTCTCTCCACCTCCCTACACTCCTATTTGGAGGCGAATTCATTTGACAGAAGAGACAAAACGCACAATAAACTAAGTTAAATAAACTAAGTTAGATGAATTTGCATTTGATCTTGAAAGAAATTTTGCAAAATATCAGCAAACCTGAAATACGGTTTTATCCTTTGGGAAATGATTGTCAGTAACGTAACATGTATGAAAATTGAACATATTAGGCTCAAACATGCAAAACGGCCGGTATGGTCCTTTAACTGATCCAACACAGCAAAAAATATGTCTCTGCCAGAAAATATAATCTCTAGAGAAGAAATTAAAATGGCCTTCTACAATCGGACATACATGTTAGCAGGTGAAACATTGAATTTTAAGGTGTTTATCACCTGAACATTTGATTTTGAAAATTAGAGGATTTGACAAAATAGTGTGAAAAGTAAAATACAGTTTTATGTTTTGGAAAATAGCTGTCAATCATTTAGTGTGTATGTAGGTTGTGTTTATTGGGCTCAAACACGCAAAATCACCAGTATGGCATGGCCCTTTAAATCTGAATTACCCCCAGCATGTATTATGAACATTTGATTTTTGACAATTTGGAGATTAACAGAAAAACTAAAATACGGTTTTATATTTTGAAAATTGGTCGTCAGTAAAGTAACGTATGTGGGCTGTATTTATTGAGCTTTAACATGCAGAATCACCTGTATGGTCCTTTAAGTTTCTATCAGACATGATTACGTTCATAGACTGCCCAATAACCTCTGCTAAATCATTGTAACTCTGGTTCTATGATCACAGGTGGAACCTTCTTAATGCGTTATCTTACCTACAGAGCCTAATTGGAGGTTTAAAAAACCCTGTATGGTCCTTTAATGCTGCAGTCTGATTGGCTGTGGGGTTTTTTGTGGGTGTCTGAGTTTTCGTTCCTTCTCGTCCCACAGCGAACGGCATCCTGCAGAGTCCCGTCTTCACCAAGCAGCCTGGCAGCATCGTGTATCCGGTGGACTCTGTGGAGAAGAACAGAGAGGTGGTCTTCAGCTGTGAGGCCCAGGGAAGCCCCGCCCCCACTTACAGGTAAGAACACCTTTCCCCTCCCACTGTCAACACCTGGATCCTTCCATCTGAGACAACTCACTGTGCTTGTCTTAAAGGAGCATACAGATGATTTTGCATGTTTGATCCTAATAAATACATGCAACCCACATACATGTTACATATCAGATGTTCCAAAACATACTTTAAAATATTTTAAAAAAAAAACATTTTCTTCCATGTTGCTCCGTGTTAGATTGGTTAAATTAAATAACTTCAACAAAAAAATATATTAACAACCGTTACCAATTGCAAACACATTTCAGCTCTCTACAAGTTGATTTTTATGTTGTACTGGAATGAACTGAAACCAATGGCAGTCTGGAAGGTAGGAAAAACAATTCTAATATTTACCACTCCAGAAGTATGTTTTGGAAAAGTAATATAATGTATATGCAGTTTGTTTCCATTGGGCTCAAACATGCAAAATCACCAGTATGGTCCTTTAAATGAAACTCTCGACTCTTTTTCCTGCATTGGAAAAATCTCGTTCATCGTTGCAAATGAAGCTGATCAGGATCATGGGAAAATATATATAACATACTTTGGTTATGGACATACGTAGCATTCTTGTCTGTTAGCGTGTTAGCTCTGTGTGTACCTCCTCATACACACGTGTTCCTCTGACGTCCAGCTCTGTTTTCTCTTCCTGACATGCGGCGTTTGAACTCCGTGATGTTTGCTGAGCGAAGCGGCGCGGCGGAGATTTGGGAGAATTTGCTGCGTTTAATACCTGGGCTTTTTAGCGAGCTTACAGGATGACCTCATCAGCTGCTTCCACCGCCGCTCCGTTCCAACACGAGCAGGCCGCAGCTTCATCGCCCTCAGCGTTCATCCATGAGACATCACACAACGACATATATTGTGACGTGTTTACATTAAACATCATGAGATATGCGTTTCCTGTCACCTGCAGCAGACTAACAGGAAACAGGAAATAAAGGAAGTTTGCGTTCTGAAGCTCTGATTTGATCGTTTCTTGTTGCTCCCGTTTCCCAGAAATCAATCCGCTCCGCCGTGGTTACGGACGCGCCACAGATCTTATTTCTGCTCTGAGGATGAAGGAAACATACAAACTAAAATAAAATCAAAGTAAAATGGGCTGTAAAAAAAAAAAGTCTTTATGTTTATCATGTTTGCCTTTCATTCAGAATATTAACAAAAATATAAACTTTAATTAAAATAAAACAACTGGAAGGAAAAATACATTCTTACATGAAAAAATATTATTCTCGTGTGTGTATTGACTCCACACACAGTGATGATGATGATGATGATAAGGAGGAGCATGATGATGGTGATGATGATGATGATGATGATAACGATGATGATGATGATGATGGTGATGAGGATGATGATGATGATAATGATGATGATGATGATGAGAAGCATGATGATGATGATGAGGAGGAGGAGGAGAAGCATGATGATGATATTGATGATGATGATGATGATGATGAGGATGATGATGATGTTGATGATGAGGAGAAGCATGATAATGATGATGATGATGATGATGATGATGGTGATGATGATGATGATAATAATGATGATGATGATGATGATGATGGTGATGATGAAGGTTCCAGCGGTTAAAGAATCTCCCAGCATCACAGCAGGAGAATTACAGACATTTTTTGGTTTTGAGGTCAGAAAGTCTCAAATCTGTGATCAGACGTCAGCAGACCGTCTGTTTATTCCATGATAAGAATTTATATTTACTTTAAATAAAGGTTATATTTTTGTTAATATTTTGAATGAAATTTGAAAGAAGATAAACAACAAATACATTTTTTTCACATCTTATTTTGCTTTTATTTACCAAGCTGCTGATATTAAAGGAGAGCTGCTGGTTCTGAGGTAAAGCGTGATGATGATGATGATGATGATGATGATGATAAGCCATTCTGCTGCTGTAACAGTTAGAAGTATGGATTTGTTTGTTTGTTTGGTGTTAACAAATGAAAACACACTCAGGCTTAAGTAAAGGAGCAGACCGCGAACATTCCCATCCTCATCAGCCAGATGGTGCCGTATTATGCTGCGGCATGCACGGCGTGCTCTAACATGATTGCATGAAGCATGTGTTGCGGCCTGCGTGCCAGCATAAATCATCGTAAATAGAATTAATAAATAGCTGCTTTACACGTGTTTGATGTCATCTATCACGCTGTGTTTCCCATGAGGGAGGAGACACGTCGCCGTGACGTCACGAAATCCCCCTGATGCTGCTTCCTGTCATTTTTTTAGTCAAATCAAGTTTATTTGTAGCCCAAATATCACATCCAACGTCTCAAAGGGCTTCAGACCCAAATATTAACGGTTCCCGACCCAAAGATGAGGAAAACTCCCTAATTATAAGGACAAAATGGAAGAAGAGATTTTCTCTTTTCTCTCCTATGAGGGAAAGCAGACATAAAGAGACTAAAACATGAGAGACATAAAACAGCAAAACAAGAAGAAAACCACGTAACAATAAAACAAATATAAAAAACAGAATAAAACAGCTCATAGAAAAAAGCCAGAGTCAGCGTTTATTTATTGATTATCACATTTTAAATCTGCTGCTGTTGAACTGAAACGCTGAACAATGTCTAATAATAAAATATGAATAAAAACAAGAAACATAACGTAACTATAGAAATATACCCATAACTATACATACATATACACATGCAAGTACAGCATAAAAACAATTAGCCGCATTAAAGGACCATACCATCCATTTTGCATGTTTGAGCCTAATATATTCAGTTTTCATACATGTTACATTTCTGACAATCATTTCCCAAAGGATAAAACTGTATTTCAGCTTTCCTGATATTTTGCTAAGTCTCTTAATCTTTCAAAATCAAATATTCAAGCGATACACCCACCTTAAAAATCCATGTTTCTCCTGCTAATAGTTACGCAGCCTTATGAAGTCACGGTCCTTTAAATTTTTCCATAAACGCATAAACTTCTTTTGGGACTATATTCCCTGGTGGAGGCATACATTCACTCCACGCTTTTTATTGTGCTTAAAAGCTAAATAAAAAAGCTGAATACACGTCTGACCTTACCGACCTTACCTTAAGCGTTATAATGCAAAAAGTTTGGTGAAAAAACGTAAGCTACGTAGACCCAGGCACCAGCTGAACGTCTTTATATTTTACTTCAAGCTCAAAGTCAAACTCCACAAATCGCTCCATTGTTGCCTGGCAATGGCGCATTACAGCAACCCAGATATACTGCTGCACTTCCGCTTAATGAAGGCTCAAGGTTTGCGTTATAAACCAAAAATGTTTGCGTTATCTCGTAAAATTGTGAGATAATACAAACATTTTGGTGTTATAACGCAAAAGCTGTTCAGTTATTTCATAGTTTAGGAGAAAAGTTTCTGTCTTTAATGTTTAACGTAGATCAGAGAAGCTGAAAGGAGCAAATCTGATGATCTGAGGGGCTTAGAGCTTGAATAAGACCTAAAAACACCTGACAGATAAAGGATGTTTGACATTCAAAGCTTTAAAATCAAAAGTAGAATCCTGAAGTGAATCGAGGATCCGTCAGACGTGTTTATCTTCTGTTAGATCGTTTTAATATCTTCACGTTGCTCCTTCAAAGTTGCTACATAATTGACTTAAAGCAACAAGAGTTGCCTCAGGCATTCAATTTGTCTCAAAAGAACAATTACAGGCAATTATCTCAAAATACTATTATGTTTAACCACACACACACACACACACACGCACACGCAGCAGACATCCTGCTCCAGCTGGGTGAATTCTCTCTCCATTTGAACACGGAAAGCGATTACTCACTCTGATACATCAAAACACTTTCCAGGCTCAATTAGCTGCTTTGTCTCATGTTTGAGGAAACAGATGAAGCCTGAAATCTGCTGCAGCGTTTGTATTCACGCTGTGAAACAATTCAAGCTTTAAACGTGAAAATAAAGATCAGCCATCATTATTATTATTATTATTATTATTATTATTGCTGTGAAGAAGCTGCTTTCATATTTGATCCTGTTTCAGGAACAAACGCGTCCCGTGCAGACAGACGCCATCTGAACCCCAAACATTTCATGCATCGTTTCCCACTGCATGTGCTGCCCTTTAAAGGACCATACCGCTGATTCTGCATGATTAAAGGACCATACCATCCATTTTGCATGTTTGAGCCTAATATATTCAGTTTTCATACACGTAATGTTACTGATAATCATTTCCCAAAGCATACTACTGGAACGGTGAATTAAAAATGTTTTTCCTACCTTCCAGACCTCCATTGGTTTCAGTTCATTCTGCTATTAAAATCAACTTGTTGATACTGTAAACGTTCTTGGGATAGGTAATCCATCATCACCAACAAGACATGTATTCAGGTTTTTTTAGAAGTTATGTAATTTTAGCGTTTAAGCTCAATAAAAAGATCAAACAGCATTAATGTTAATGTAAATATATTTTAAGTATTTATAGTAAATGTATAACAATACACTGATTCTTTTATTGGTCTACAGGAATTAGCCATCATTCAGCCACTGCTACGACTCAGATGTGTGTGTGTGTGTGTGTGTGTGTGAGTGAGACATACGGACAGAAATACAACCAGCATAAAAGCAGTGCTGAGCATCGCCTCTACAGACTTTTTTTAACGGACAAAGTGTGTATCACAACAGTCTTTCATGGCCGTTCTCCACTTTGTGTGTGTGTGTATGTATGTGTGTGTATGTGTGTGCACTCTCCAGAGGCTTATTACTGCACACAGTAGAGAGAGCCTGTGGGGTGGGGGTGTTGGAGTCTCAGAGGACAGCAGAGATTTATTTGTAGCTTCAGGTAGAACAAACAAAAATCAGCATAAATATTTTACCGCCGCCGTTTTCAAACCTGTGGATCGTTTGCTTTGGTCTGAATCAGGACTAAATGTTTTCAGTTTCACAAGGAAAAACATCAAATCAAACTCAAATATATCAGAATAAGTCATGTGACAACACTTTCTCTGCTGATTGGGCAGAAATGTCTGGGGGCGGAGAAAACAAATCTAAACAGGAAGTAGTTTGCTATGGGGTCAAACTATGGTAAATAACATGAACAAAGATGGAATATGAATCTCTCACCAACTGGAAACATACAGTATTAATTAAACTTCTTTTTTTTTAACTTTTTAATCATTTTTGATAAGAAAACAGAGAAAGTTGCTGTTAAATATTGAATATTTACAATTTTTCCTGTATCCAGGAAAAAGTTGCTGCACGTTTTAGACCTGTTTGGTTCAGTTTCACCCAGAAAAACATCCAATTCAACCACAATCTATCAGCTAAAGTCATGTGACTACACTCTCTCTGCTGATTGGTCAGAAAGAAACTCCACACAGGAAGTAGTTTCTATGGTGTCAAAGTAAATCAGAGTAACAAAGATGAATGTGGATCCTTTCCTGTCATAGCATCATTTGATCCATGAAGAAGAAAACTATGACAGCAGAAGCTGAATCTGATGTAGAGACAACGTGTGGAAAACCACATGCTGCTTCACATGATGTGAAGAAGACGTGAACAGGAGAATGTTTATCTGAACACGTATTAGCTAAGATTGATGTTTCCATTTTTAACAGCATCTGTTTCAAATTCTACATCTAATCAAAGGTGCACATTAACTGCATAAAGTTTGTTTTACCTTTGATGCATTTATAGTTTTAGGTAGCGGATACCTGACAGGTGTCGAATGTAAAACTAACTTTATTGCAGTTGTAGTTAAGAATTAAACGTACATAACCCTCTCTGTTCTTGATCAATCAGTAGATCAATAGATAGCTTCATTGTTGGTTATCTAAGACTGATGTGTTTCCACCTTTAAATCCATCTGATTTGATCATCAGAGGCGGAGTTTAAACTGATTTGCGTGGATCAATGGGTAGACATTTATTTATTTATTTTAAAGGTGAAGGCTGTTTGTAGTTGATAGATTGGTAATATCTTGTCTAAATCATTTTTTAAAGCTAAGCTGAGATTGTGTAGCTCTCATCTACCTTTAAACCATCATACATACATTATACACACACACACACACACACACACACATGCACGCAAACAAACTCATCAGACTAAAAGTGTTCAAACCAAACCTCGGCCTTTCCTTTAACACTTATTTTTTTGTGAAATATCTTTTTTTTACTTTGATGTTCATACATCATCATCATCATCATCATTATAATCATCATCATCATCAAAGCTAATGTGACCAGGCGTTTCTGCTGCAGCTGAAATGACGGTTTTCCTCCCACCTGTGTGTGTTAGATTGGGAATTTGTTGCCGTTTTAAGTGAATTACATCCTTCGCTGGTCATCGCTAACACGGCGATAATCACCAGGACGAGGCTAGCGTGCACAAGCACGACGACGAGGTGCAGGCGTTGTTTTAATTGTCACCCCGTCATGATGAAGTGGCGTTTTGATGCGCTGTGACTGCAGCGTGGAAAGATGGATGGGCTGTAAGGAGATCTGTCCTCGGCGCCGCAGAGGCTCAGATTAACGCTGAGCTGCAGGGCGTCGCTCACTTCCTGTTACAGCCTAAACACAGCCAGCACTCAGAAGTTTGGAATTGCTCAGAAATGTTCATGTTTTGGATAGAAATTGATCCTTTTATTGACATTACATTGATTTAAATGTATAGCCAAGGCATGAATAATGTTAAATGTTTGTTATATTACTGGAAATGACTGACTTATTATTAATTATTCACACGAAACTACAAAGCCTCATTTTCAGCAGCCATTACAACTCTTTAGCTCATCCTTACTTCTTCATGTTTAAATGCTGGTTGTTATTAGAGACCTTTAGCTCACCTGAATCCATTATTATGTTCAGTTAAGCAGGTAAATTGTCTTTACCTGGGTTGTTAGGTACACTACAGCATTCCTAAAACTTAATAATTCTGGGTTTAAATATGATGAAAACGAAACGGCTTTCTAAAGAAACCGTCAATCTGTTTGTTTTGTGAAATGAAGGTTACGAAATGCGTCGGATTGTCAAGAAAATGAAGGTTTCATAGGTGTCCAGGTGTCTTCAGAGAAAAGGACAAATTGGACATAAAAAGCAAAAAAAGCTGAGATATGTTGTATGAAAACTCAGCCAGGTCAACCGGATTCAAGTTTTTAATTCTGAAACGTTTCACCATTCATCCAAACGGCTAATTTTCAGTGGGGACAGGTCCTGCATCCAACCAGGGAACATTAAAAATTAGAAGTTGAAATTTATTATTTGAAATTTATTTATTGTTTTAAATTTGAATAATCATCAATAATCATCTCATCTCATCTCATCTCATCTCATCTCATCTCATCTCATCTACTCTAACCTAACCTAACCTAACCTAACCTTACCTTACCTTACCTTACCTTTATCTTATCTTATCTTATCTTATCTTATCTTTAAAACATCAGAATCTGTAATTTGAGAAACAGACTCGTTAAAGACTCGTCACACCAAATGTCATCTGCCATGGTGAAAAGATAACGCCGGGATGCTGCCTTACAGCCAGAGTTTCAAAGTAAAAGCCATATCTGAAGCTGTGTTCTTTTCCTGTTTTCACATTTTCTTGTGTTTTGCCAGTTTCTGACAGCCAGCAGTGCCCAACATTGCCTATACATCAATTTAATAAAATCTAAAACATCAATTTATATTTTAAACATGAACATTTTTGGCGTGATGCCAATTTTTTTAATGCTGGTGTAAAAGTCAAACTCTTTAGAATGGAGTGATGAGAGATGCAGGAAATTTGATTTTAGGAGTCAGTTTGCACGTATGTACGACAGAAACAGACGTGTTTCTCAGCAGCTGGAGTTAAACTGGAATTCATTAAATAATGAGTTAAAAGATGTTCTCAATTTCTTCAGTTTAAGAAAATGTATAAAGAATATTTGGCCATTATGAATAAGAATATGAGTAATGTTAAGTTGTCTGATTTATTTTGTTCTTTTGTCTTTTGGTTGTGATTAAATTATTTGATGAAAGAAAGTTAATGTAGTAACAGGTAGACCATCTACATTTATGTTTCGTAACATAAACCTAGAGTTTATGTTTGTTGTGCAGAAAGGGGCAGGTATTTATAAGACTTTGTTCTTCTACCTGCTCCTTTTGTTCATGGAGAGTGTGTAAATGCTGAGAGGTTGATGTTTTATATGTAGGCATTGCATGAACGAAATGAAATGAAATGATCATCTGGTCCTGCTCCATTAAAAAAAAAAAAAATCANCATTAAAAAAAAAAAAATCATGATTTGTCATTTCTTTGTTTATTTTTCTTCTTTTATTTTAGGTGGAAACTGAACGGCACCATAATTACTCCCAAAGCTGGATCTCACTACAGCCTTTCTGGAGGGAACCTCAGAATCATCCAGCTGAACAAAGACCAGGACGCCGGAACCTACCAGTGCCTCGCCTCCAACTCTTTTGGGACCATCGTCAGCCGAGAGGCCAGCCTGACCTTCGCATGTGAGTCTCAGCCGACATGTTGGGCTCTGCTTGGTGACATGATCGATGTAGAAACTTTTAAAAATTCTTTTTAACTAAATTTGAATGCGAGGTGTGAAAGGCACCTGAGTCATCGCCGCAGATCAAACATAAACATGATGAAGGAGTGAAGCTCATGAAAAGGGACGAATGACAGAACCATCACCCGTCACCGTCTCTTAATATGAAAAAAAAAGCCCAAAACTTCAAAACTAAAAAAAAAAAAAAAANAAAAAAAAAAAAAAAAGTTTCTGCACCATCACTTTTAAAGATTAATGTTTTTATAATGACATATCTCCAACTTTATGAACATTATGAAGATAGATTATTAAAGGTCTAAGTGACAGCCTCCGGACTTCATATTCCTAATGCAGCAGGAAGTCAATAAGCGCCTACGTGCCAGTTATTGGACAAGCATAAATGATGATATTAACTGCAAGTGAGCGATCGGCAGCTTGAATGAGAATTTGAGGTTTGGTGTTTTGAGGACAACATGTCTCAGGCTATTTGTTTAGTCTCCTGGACAATCTGACGCTGCTGCTGCATTTCCACACCGATACGATGACAGTTCCATCAATTGTCGGGCTGCGACCTTACAGCCTTTGGTTGTTGTCACACAGTCCGGCCGCTGTATGACAGCGCGTCATCCGTCTTCTCTTTACTCCTTCTGTAGCTTAATTAACTTCACACCTTGATTGAACGGTAAAGGTTCAAGTGAATAATTTAAAGGCTAACTGGTATTACTAGAGAGTGTCATGTCATTCTTTATAGAAATCTGAGTGAAGTAGAGTGCAGGAATTCACACACATATACACACACACACACACACACACTGTCAAAGAAATTAAAGGGCCTCATGACTTCTCTTGATTTCAGATCACACTCTTTATTATTCGTGTAAACAGGAAGTCCTGACACAGTTCCGTACAGCTTCAGAGTCTGAGGGCTGCTGATAAGTCTTGAAAACGTCAGAGAGGCTCCAGACTTCCTGTCTGAGGTTCTGTTACTTGTTAATCTTGGTTCTAGGGCTGGGCGAGAAATCAAGTTAATTAATTAATTTGATTTTATGTTTTGGCATGGTATGGTAAAATGGCTGAATCGCAAAATTGAGATTTTTTTTAAATAAAAAAAAAAGAAGCTAATATCTAACTATTTTTAACGGGGGAAATGCGGCAGCAGGTCGCTCTCCGTCAAACAAGCCCATTAAACCTACAAGCCTTGTGTATACTTTCCACATACACGAGTCTCTGCTAGGCTCCGCGTGTTAGCATGGCATGTTAGCACGTTTATTATTGGGACTGCAGATGGAAATTAGCTCTAAGATAACTCTGGTACAAAACATCAAATGGCAACGTTTATGTTTAGCATTGTACATGGTCCCTTTTAAATAAATAAAAATATTTATCTATTTATTTGTTAGTTTATTCAACAGAGACAATACATATTAATGACATTGCTGAAAATACGCTACAGTTAGCTAAGATGCTACTTTTCATCTGCACAGGCAAGTTATTAAAATAGAGAATAAAAGAACAAAAATAACATACACAGGATTAAAAACATTCACAGTGGAAACGAAACAACACAATAAAAAAAAGTTCTTTTATTTTCCAGTCTGCTTCACCGTTTCACCATAGACGAGAGCGAATCTACCGTACGAGATGTGACTCTTCTTGAAAAATGCTAATCACTCGTTAATATTAGCATACGCGCTCCACGACGTCTTCAAGGTTATTCTTTTGAAGCCAGAATATTCCGCCGCCCTCGCCACGTCTCAAACTTTTGATGGATGATGCCGCTCCTCCAGAGGGTTGTGGCGGTCTACCTCCTGAGGCGAGGTGAAGCGGTGGGCGGCGGCGCTCCCACTCGATACCCACTGCCCTTGATTAGTGTGTCTATTGATTCTATATCGGTGATTATGTAAAAGACGTACGCCCATAATTCATACTGATGAACAGGCTGATTTTTCAATATTAGAAACAGCCTTATGTGGGCGGAACAGGAAAGGCTGAAAAGGTTATTTGGTGCTGAAGGTTCTCGTGAGTCGCCGACACGAGAGAACATCACATGGAGAAGAATGCCGAGAAGGTTCCAGCTCACGAGGGTTTGTGGAAAAAATATATTTTTTGAAAACAGTAGTCTGTTTTTTGTGGGAGTTTGTATTCAGGTGATGTTACTTATGAAGCATGATAAGTACGGCGGGGTCCAAAAGTCTGAGACCGCTGTGAAAACGCTACTATTTTTCATTCTTTCTGAATTTAATACAAGATTTTTCATTACAAATAATATCATCTTAACAGTTAGAATGAAAAGTTGAATCTTTGAAAAATGTCCATGAATGTCAGAATATCTTAGTANAACAGTTAGAATGAAAAGTTGAATCTTTGAAAAATGTCCATGAATGTCAGAATATCTTAGTATTTGATATGCCCTTTTTTTGCTTTAAAGGACCATACCATCTATTTTGAAGCATTTTTCATCCTCCTGTGTCCCAGACAATCCAAATACTTTTAAAATAACCCAAAATATGCAAAAAATAAAAAATAAAAAATTTAATGAACAAGAACAAAAGTCGAGCTCTGCCCGGTGACACCATCATCCATGTGATGTTTGGACAAATTATGGGCAGGAGGAAGTTCCAGAAGCAGAAAAAAAAGATGAATTCAGCTTTGGCTCAAAAAACACCAACAGATCCTGAATCTCTGCATCCTGAGAACGTTCCACGTCACAGGAAGCAAGCCGGAGCTTTTATTGTCTCATCAGCGTCAAACAAGCTCACATTTACTAAGCGTGGCGGCCGAAAATTTCTAATGTCACTAGTGAGCATGAAGCCTTTGGGGGGAAACATGAATACCTCATTTAAATGCAAATAAATCCTCCAGACTCCTCTCAGCCGCGGCGATAACGTGGAGTGAGTATATTGACTTCGTTAATGAGCTGTAAATAGCTAATGGCTGCACTCTAGCTTTTACTCTTTATCACTATCAAGATATCACTCTCCAAGACACACATTCAGCTTTAACAAACTCACAGTTCCCCATTCATCTCTCTATAATTTCATCCATTTATATTATCTATGTAACCTGTTCAAACCATAATGATGTTTGAGCCTAATATATTAATTTTTCATACATGTAACGTTACTGACAGTCATTTCCCAAAGCATACTACTAGAACGGTAAATTAAAAATGTTTTTCCTACCTTCCAGACCCACCTACCAACCCAACATTTTCCAAAATAATATTAAATTGTTTCACTTTTCTTAAATTTTTTTTTATTTATAAACGTAATTAATTAATTTATTTATTTAAACCTTTTTAATTTATTTATCTTAATTTATGTATTACAATAAATTTATTTAATTATTTTTAATTTATTTTTTTAATTTATTGTTGAGGGGTGGATCATCAGGCAAACCACTTTCATGACATTTACAGTGATAATTATTTTTTTCTTTTTAATAATTGTATTTTTTCTAGGATAAACCTATGTAGAAAGTGTATAGAATTTTTAAATTCTATTTCTAAAGAATATAAATAATTTGAGAAGAACATTTGCCTTAATTTCATGTCGTTGGTGTTATTGATATTAAAAAGTTGTATTTTCCAGTACAAAACAATTATGGATAAGTACTTCAAAGGTCAAAGTTCAGAGGGAACAGGCTGTTGTAATGCACACATGGTGAGCTTCCTGCCACATACTGAGAGTTATTAATTTACCGTTAAATTTTAAATACCATAACATTTTAATGAAAGAAAAAAAAATTTAAATCTGAACATTTTCATAAAGGCATAAAGTCAGCGTGTTTTGAGAACGACCTGAGTAGTCCTGATTTGGCATCGAGACTCATGCGGAGAGCTTCAAGTGTGCAGCAGGAAGGTGAGCACACTGGCTAAGTGCACGGCAGAGTGTTTTACACGTGGGATCGTATCTTCTCACAAAGAGCATCCTTCAGGAGCCGTGGGTCGTGATGAATCTGCGGTTGGACGGCTGAAGTGTGATAAGTCGTGCTGACATTTGGAGTGTGTGAGACGTGATCATCAGGCTGATCTGCTCGCTGTTCGTAACGTCACAATAATTGATGCTAATGGCTTCAGATGGAGCATCACATTTACGTGTTCTGAGGTTATTAATCTTTGTTAGCTGCTTGTCTTTTCAGCGTTACTCTCAAGTTGTTGTGTTAGCTTTGTGCACAGAATGTTAGCAATTAAACATCACATTTTTAAAGGAACATACCTGTGATTTTGCATGTTTGAGCCCAATAAAAAGGTTAAAGCACTGCCAACAATTTTACAAAATATACTGCAAGAGTGGTATTTTTTTGAATTGTTTTTCCTACCTTCCAGACTGTCATTGGTTTCAGTTCATTCCAGTATGACATAAAAATCAANTGTTTTTCCTACCTTCCAGACTGTCATTGGTTTCAGTTCATTCCAGTATGACATAAAAATCAACTTATAGAGACTTAAAACGTGCTGAGATAATCATCACAGCAACAACGCGTCATTTTTATTTTTTCAGTGTTACTTTATTTAACCCAACACACAGATGACAATGTATATCTCCACCAGAGAATACAGCGCCAGCAGAAGACTTTTATCAAGAAATTAAAACCAATCGTGCCTTCTACATTCAGACATGTTAACAGGAGAAACACTGAATTTTAAGGTGTTTGCATCATCTGAACATTTGATTTGAAAGATCAGAGGATTTGGAAAAGAACTAACACGAAAACTAAGACACGGTTTAATGTTTTGGAAAATGGTTATCAGTAATGTAACTTGTATGTAGGTGGCATTTAATTGGCTTAAACATGTAACTCACCTCCTGTCCTTTAATAAGTCCTTCAAAGGCTGATGATCGCTGCCATTCTTTCATGTGACATATTTATTAGATATTATTTGATATGTCCGTTTGCAGGAAAACTGCACACTTTCATGTTTGCTTTTGAAGTTAAAGTGAACACGTGCACACCTGTGGGTGTTCACAAAAGCCCNCCCCCCCCCCCCCCGCATCTAAAGCATCGGCTGTGCCATATAGTAAATTATGCTTTCTGCTGCTCCTCTCATTCCATAACAATGCTTCTTTTGCTGTTTTTGGCTGTTGCGAGCAGCTGAGTGGGTGGGGATGAGAAGTGGGTGGGGGTGAGNGTGAATGTTAAATTTTGCCACCATTGTTGCTTTCAGCTCGGGAAAAGCTTCTGTATGTTTCCGGATTTGGGCAGAGACAATCAGAAGCTTCACCGCTTCACAAATCACGCCGACTTTCATCTCAAGCAAAAGCTTGATGCCAAAAAGACTTTTTTGGAATAAATTTGGAACCTCAGATGTCTCTGGTCCACTTTGTTGTATACGGACAGGTGAATTTTGGGAGGATTGGTTGCTTTTATCTAAAGCTTCTATCATGCCTTCAGATGAAAGCTTCTGTTTCCACTTATCTCTGGCCAGATTTTATTGAGACGCCTCACATCCTTTTTTCCCATCGATTCATGCCAGGTTTGATTAATAAAAAACTGTACGGTCAGAATGTCCACCTGCACCAGAACAGTCTCAGGCCAGGTACATGACATTTTCCAGCTTTACTGTAATTACAAGCTTTAAAGGACCATACCGGCCATTTAGTATGTTTGAGCCTAATATATTCAATTTTCATACACATAACGTTACTGACAATCATTTCCCAAAGCATAATACTGGAACGGTGAATTAAAAATGTTTTCCTACCTTCCAGACCTCCACTGGTTTCAGTTCATTCTGCTATTAAAATCAAATTGTTGATACTTGAAATGTTCTTGGGATAGATAATCCATCATCACCAACAAGACGTGTATTCTGTAACTGTTGGAAAGCGAAACACTGAATTTTAAGGTGGATGAATCACCTGAACATTTGATTTTGAAAGATTAGAGGATTTGAAAGATAACAGGAAGACTAAAATACGGTTTTATGTTTTGGAAATTGGTTGTCAGTAACGTAACATGTGTGCAGGTTGTATATTTTGGACTCAAACATGCACAATCACTGGTATGGTCCTTTAAAAACACGAAGTTAGAACGAAAAGTGAAGGAAATCAGCAGGAATATTGTAGTTTAGTGCTTTAATCTGTGATATCTGATGAGAGCAGCAGAGGTAACGGCTGCTGACAAGTCGTTTAGCCTCACTGCAACATTAATCACCTCTGAGTGACAGTAAGGAGATAAGACAGAACGACTCAAAGCTACTCAGTCATTTAAATATGATGGAGCAAAAATAAATATACACCCTGCAGCGTTTCCTCCCTACACTTGGTTCGTTTTGTGCATTGATCTGTTGATCTATTGATTGATCTAGAAGCTGGCAAAGTTTGTTTTAAACGTAAAAAATACTTTACCACAATTAGACTCCACCTTTATCTTGAAACGGATGATGTGAAACACGCGTAGTGTATCAATATTAGCTAACCAACAATGAAGCCATCTATTGATCTATTGATTGATCAAGAACCAAAGAGGCTTACCTATGTTTAATACTTAACAACAGCTGCAATAAAGTTAGTTTTACATTAGATGCTTGTCAGGTATCCGCCACCTAAAACAAACTTTATGCCGTTAATGTGCACCTTTAATTAGACGCAGAATCTGAAACGATGCTGTTAAAGGTGGAAACACGTCAGCGTTAGCTAACACATGTTCAGATGAAGACGTGTTCAGGTTAGTGTGTGTGTGTATGTTGTCAGCATGTTGCTCCATGCTTCCATTCCTGTTCAGCGTGTGAAGGCAGCACGTGTTCTTCATATCATGTGACGCAGCATGTGGTTTTCCACACGTTGTCTCTACATCAGATTCAGCTTCTGCTGTCATAGTTTTCTTCTTCATGGATCAAATGATGCTATGACAGGAAAGGATCCACATTCATCTTTGTTACTCTGATTTACTTTGACACCACAGAAACTACTTACTGGAGTTTCTTTCTGACCAATCAGCAGAGAGAGTGTTGTCAGCTGGTATATTTTGGTTGATTGGATGTTTTCCTGTGAGAAACTGAAACAAACAAACAATTTAGTCCCTAATACAGACCTGAAAAAATGGACTGTGGGCGTAATTCGTAAGTAATAAATAATAACTACACGACGTCATGCTAATTTAGCGGCTAAAAGATCACCTAACTTATGTTTCCCATTTATGGATCGCTAAACACAAATACAGTTTAAAACATCACTCAGATTTTTAGAATGATGACAGATAAAATTTACCGTCAGACTGAAACACGTCTCAATTTTTGTGTGACGGCACGTTTTATGAATCAATCCCCAACATGTAAATACAGAAATACTGTGGTAACGCCTCTTTCAAGGTAAACACTAAAAGATGCAGGCTTATGAATGAGGGAACAGCATGATGATATTTGCCCTTTTTGACACGTTAAATATGGCACCATGTTTTATGAATCACCTCTGCAGGTCTGAAAACACGGTACATTCCAGTACCTAAAGGCCTTTTACGTGCCGTCATAACACGGCTTTGTTTGGTGACTGTTTGCCGCTCAGGAAACATAATTCAAAGGGACGGTGATTTGCGGAGTAAAAATGGCTGCAGACAGCAGATTTGTCATCGACAGACGCTGGGTTATCCTCGCGTTGAGATGGTGTGTTGTTTTTACACAGCAGAGACAAACAGGTACACAAATCACGGCTTTACATGTTGTGAGCACTTTAATCCTGCTCTTCTCTCCCCAGTTTGATGGCGTGTAAATAATTCACACTTCAGGTCCTGTTTGGACATTAAGGCAGCACATTCTTATCTGTCCTTCAGATTTCTGCCTTTGGACGTCAAATAACGAAGGTTTAAGTAGATCCTGTCAAAGCCTGTAGAACTTTTGATGATTTATCTGCAGCGGGCGCATAAAGTATCAGAATTTATGTCGTGTCTTTGGGTTTTGGCATCTTAAAGGGACATTTTACTTCCTGTTTATGTAAAAGTACAAAGCGTCTCTTTAGCCCCTTTTAGATTTGCAGTTTAACAGTTCAGCCTCATGTTTGAAAAGGACCGACTCACTTTTCCATCAAATAAATACAGTCTAATGAATAATACAGTCAAGCAGCTCCACAAGTTTGTTGTGTTGCAACAAAATTTTACTTCTGAATTACATTTTTACTTCTGAATTACATTTTTACTTACACTACTTAAGCTACTAGTGTTACTTATGCTACTAACATTACTTATGCTACTAGTGTTACGCTACTAGCATTACTTATGCTACTAGTGTTCAATTAAAAACTCGACTATTTCAAAGATCGATTTTTTTAATTTATGATTTGATATTGGAATAATTTAAATTTGAATTGCAGTTAATTGAAAAATCAATTTTTCCCCCCACTTCTATTAAAATATAAATGTCTCCTCAGTTCAAACAGTATTTTCATCAGTACTGCTCAGTTTTTACATTTCTGAGGCGTCCCCACATCCCAAACACCAAATCTAATATTAACCTTTAGAAAAATATCAGGATTTGCGTTCTTAATAGGGCTTACATAGCTATTAGTTAAAATGTGCTCGTGGGTTAAGAAGAGATTTATGTTTTAAAGGAATAATTAAAATCTGCTTCTTAATTAACTTGTCCTGCAGCCAATATGACATATTAAGTGACCTTATATCTTCTTCATAAATCAGTGAGCCCAATAATTTTACATTTAGATTTGTTGGAGCTGAACTAATCAGCAATCTCATTTGAAGGTGGATTGGTTGTGGTTTGGCGCGAGGAGGTCTGCGCCTGTGTCTGCATCACTGCCTGCAGCCTCTCCACAATATGCTGCATGATGTAAAACAAGGTTAATGAAGGTTAATTAATCCAATTTTCAAGAATATGTATGATAAATCTGAAACCCTGTATCACCTGTCTTTAGATATTAATCCGCCGTGTTGTACTCTTACACAAGAAAGAACGTTTAACTCAGAGGCGTCCTCAAAAATATAACATCCTGCAACAAAATACAATGATCAGTACGCCAAAATCAAAAAAAGTGTAAAAGATTTATTATGCAAATATATTTTACAGCTGTATTTTGGCTTTTACTATCACACATTAATTTTTACTCATGTTGTTGCAGTATTGTTTACTTCTAAAATCACCATGACAACATCGTTCATATCGTCTTTAATATTGTTATCGCAAAAAATACCTTCACACGTCATGATGGTGTTTTGAAGGATCACTTACGGCAGGCTGCGGCGCACACCATAAAGTNCCTTCACACGTCATGATGGTGTTTTGAAGGATCACTTACGGCAGGCTGCGGCGCACACCATAAAGTCCAGCCCGCGCTGAACATGCATGTTTTTAATGGGCGCTGCACTAGTTTTTTTGAAATGTCAGTATCTATTAGATCATTTTAGCAGCAAATCTCCATTAAAGTTCAACTGTTAAAAGTCATTAATTATTTCCTTCATCTTTCATCAAAAGTCACTCTGTATGTTTATGTGCTGATAAAATAAGTCACGCATCGCAGTGAATATGTGAGAAACTTGTCATGTCCTGACGTCCATCCCTAAATCTACGCCAATGGTAGAACAGACCTTTGCTAGAGTAAATGTGGAATTTAAATATCAATATGTTTATATTTAAATATTGAGAAAAAAAAAGGCACATATTATAGACAAATGTTTACTGAATTAAAATATAGATTAATTACATCTATATATTTCTTATAATTGATAATTTCAGAGAATGAATATGGTGTGGATGAAAAGTGAACAAATAGCCGTCTTTTTATTTTATTCTTCCAGTTTTTTTCCAACATGTAAACACCAAAATTAGATTGAAATTAGTGTAAATGGGAGTAATCTTACCTGAGTAGCATAGATAGATTATATGATTGCAAATGGATTTATTCAGGCATATAAACATGATAATCGACTCTCATCATTCTCTGATGTCATAACTTGTTTTGGCGAGTGGTGAATCCCGTTAATTCCATCCGTGTGTACGTCTTACTAATCAGAACACAGAGAAATGCTGCAGGAAGTGAGAATGAAAAGCAGCAAACTGGAGTTTACGTCTTGGATTGTTCGTCTTTGACGTACTTGTTGCAGCATCAGGATGCGTGTTGGATTTGCAGGATACACACATGCAGAGGAGGAGGTGGCAAGGCCCGAGGCCATGCTAAAGGCTGTTTACCACCCAGAAATCTTTGCTGCAGCAGCACCCAAACAGTTTTTAACACATTGATTTTCTCACTCTCCAAAACAGCTCTTATAATAGTAAAGACAGTGTATGAATGTACGCTTGATGCATTTCTCCATAAGTTGTTTATATTTATTCATTTATGCGGCGGGTCAGCAGGAAGCGCCGAGTTTCACAGCGAAAAGTTCTGTTGGCCTTTCGGCTTACATCCACAGTATTTGTTTCTCACCACAAAGAAACGTAGTGTGGGTCAGCTGAATCGGTACTGTGTGCGTGTGCGTGTGCGTGAAAAATCAATCTGTTAATACGTGTCACGTGTCTCTTCTTGCCTGCTAGGCTCCATACATCATCTGTGACCTTCCACAGGGATAAATGGGTCAAGAAAAACAAAGATTTGTTCATGACCGTTTCCAAACAAGTGCTTTCAGGTGTTAAAGGACCATGCTGGTGGTTATGCATGTTTGAGCTCAAGAAAGACTACCCACATACGTTACATTACTGCCAAACATTTTCCAAAACATACCTGGACTGGACCGGTACATTTTCTAATTGTTTTTCCTACCTTCCAGACTACCATTGGTTTCAGTTCATTCCAGTACTCCACAAAAATCAACTTGTAGAGACTTGAAATGTGCTGAGATAAATAATCCATCAAAGAGAACCGTTACTTTTGTTGAAGTTATTTAAGTTTAGTACCATTAAAAGCACATATGACTTCAACGTAGAAGAATGACATGTTCAATGCTGTCATACAAACTACCATCTTACTGCTAGGAAGTCAGCCAAAATTATTTCTGTTGCCTCTTTAATGCATGATATTTTTTATGACATCCATGTTGGATTATGGTTTGGCTTCTGTGTTCAGTTTCCCAACATCATTGCTTGTGATTTGGCAGCAGAATGTTAAAACTGTGTTGTCAATTTTTCACTGTAGCACATGAATGCATCACCAGGATGAATCCTCAGCTCATCCAATGACTTTACCTGCATTAAAATGCTAAAATTCAGTAACTCTGGTGTGTATTACTTATCTCAAGCATGTTTCAAGTCTCTACAAGTTTATTTTTTATAGTAATAAACTCAAACCAACGGCAGTCTGGAAGGTAGGAAAAACAATTCTAAAATGGACCGTTCCAGCCGTATGTTTTGGAACATGGTTGGCAGTAATGTAACAAGTAAGCGGGTTTATTTATTGGGCTCAAACTTGCAAAACTACCAGTATGGTCCTTTAAAGGATCAGCTCCAGCAGAATATATTTAACTTATTGGCATTTTTTTTAACTTTTCAGACTTGGAAAACTTCAAGACCCACAGAAGAAGCTCGGTTTCAGTCCGTGAAGGTCAAGGAGTCGTCCTGCTGTGCGGCCCTCCCCCGTATTCTGGAGGTAAGACAATAAAAGCTTTAAACCTTCTTTAACGAGGACATATTTGAACAGTTTGCAAGCTGACAGATGTTGTTTTTAATGTCAAAACACTGAAAATAATGACCTGGCTGTCAAAAACATACAAAAACATAAGAAAGTTTCCAGATGGAAACGTTTCCAGATGGGGTTTTTGTAGTTTGGAGCTGCTCTGTATCAGCAGTTATTTCTTGGTTGGACTTGTGTTGTTTAAAATCCAGCTGTCATCAACATCCGACACGATAAAACCCCAAAAGGTTTCCAGGTGATTTGTGGAATTTGATGTATTGCTTAGAGGTGATTATGAGAAGTATGACAGCCTCACGGCTGAGCGTGCTTCTCCGTCCAGCCACATCTGACTTCACATCAGAAACCAGACGTTTTTATGCGTTTTTTTCACATAGCCCATTCTGAAACCGGTCTGATGAAAAACCACCATCATAGAAGTGAAGAGTGTGTGTGTGTGTGTGTGTGTGTGTGTGTCTTTATCATCATATAAATGAAGATAACATCNTGAAGAGTGTGTGTGTGTGTGTGTGTGTGTGTGTGTCTTTATCATCATATAAATGAAGATAACATCACACATTTTCTCTTTAAGAGGAGGGAGGGGTCGTAACGTGAATTCAGGGATAACAGCACACAGTTTCTCTTTGGGGGGTNTCGCTAAGGTGGATTCAGGGATAACGGCACACAGTTTCTCTTTGAGAGAGGGCATGGGGTCGCTAACATGAATTCAGGGATAATGGCACATAGTTTCTCTTTTAGAGAGGGGAGGAGTCGCTAACATGAATTCAGAGATAATGGCACACAATTTCTCTTTAGGAGAAAGGAGGGCTCGCTAACATGAATTCAGGGATAACGGCACACAGTTTCTCTTTTAGAGAGGGGAGGAGTCGCTAACATGAATTCAGAAATAATGGACACTTTCTCTTTGGGTGGTGGGGGGCTAAGGTGAATTCAGGGATAACGGCACACAGTTTCTCTTTAGGAGAAGGGAGGGGCTACTAAGGTGAATTCAGGGATAACGGCACACAGTTTCTCTTTAGGAGAAGGGAGGGCTTGCTAACGTGAATTCAGGGATAACGGCAGACAGTTTCTCTTTAGGAGAAGGGAGGGCTCGCTAACGTGAATTCAGGGATAACGGCACACAATTTCTCTTTTATTTCTTTCTGCAGAAATGAACAAGTAATGGAAAAAAAAGAAAAAGAAATTAAAGCTCTCCACACTTTCTCACCTCACTACACCCAGCCAATCACATGTACGAAGCGGACGGGTCAAAAAGTCACAAATTTTGTCCAATGTAGGACCCCCCCCTTTGACCTTGTGAAAAAACATGCTACCATCACATTTCAAAGGAAAAATGTAACATAGTAAGATGGTCTTAATCTGACTTGTGGGCAAAGAAAACCCAACATGGATCAAAGACACGTCAAGACATTCTGTTTGCTGCATCTGTTTATTTCAGGAGGATGTGATAACGTTCCCACCACTTAGCTTCAATTACAGCTGAGACGTAACTCACTACTATGCACGTCTCATTGACAGGCTGTATTGACTCTGCATGCTTGTGATGAGACACGTGTGTTGAGGGGTTTTTTCATGCATGTGAAGATGCCTGATACATGTTGGAATTATTTCCTCATTAGTCTTAAAAACAAACCTTAATTGGATTATTTCAGCACAAATTGGCAGATATGAAGAAAAAAAAGCTGCCGAAGTGACTGTTTGCACTCTGAACTATATGGAACAATCACACGCAGAAGTATTTCTGAACAAAGCACAAATTCCATGTTGCCATCAAGTTTGCCAAGATTTCATCAGGTCAGATCTTAAAGGAAACGAGCTGCAGACAGTTACACCATGTTCTGTTCTCGCAGTAAAATTACGTGTGAAGGTGTGAGGCAGCTGGCAGCTGCAGATTCTTATTATCAGCAGATGTTGCATGTAACAGCTCCAGGAAGAGACGACGCTACTAAAGGACGAAGGTGTCACAATTAAAACAAAATGAAGGATTTTCTTACAAAACAAAGCCACAACACAGACTGAAAGTCACCTCATAGCAACCATGTCACAACAATATGTACAATATATACAGTATATTATACAATATATAATTTAAAGCTGAATCTGTCTGAAATTGTCTGCAGAAAGTCTGGCTGTTTTTGCTTTTTACTCATTATCGCTCAGAAAGTCCAAGATTTTCTTAACATGTTAAATCTGGCGCTGTGTTTTCTGAATCTCATTCTACATGTTAATATTATCATCCTTTACCTCAGAGGCTCAGGTAATCATTTTGAGAAGGAAAAAGTATAAGAAGGTATTTGATACTGCATTAGTAAGCGTCTTCCGTGTTGATGCGTGTAACATATAAACTACACGTGTACATTCACATGCAGAATGCAGCTCATTCTGCATGGACGAGCAGCAGCAGGACAGCTGTTGCCATTGGTAACATGACCTGTGACAGACGGAAACCCACCAGAGCTTCGAGCGTACACCCAGGATCTCCGTTCTATGGTATGGTCTGCAAACATATGGCGATGAATAGGCATGTGCACCAATTTCCCTTGAACATGCAGAATTTGATTAAAACGCAATAAGGTCTTGAAGTGCAGGAAGTGACCTGACAGTCGTTATTGTTTTGTTATCAAGACGTGGGGAAGTTCTTCTCTCTGCCAAAGCAATGACATGATAATCTGACTGCTGATGAGTGAATATATGAGATTTTTACCCTCTAAACCCACGCGCTGCATGCGACGTCACATTCTAGGAGCGCTGCATTATACATGCTCATTTCTTATTCATTTTTTCCTCTAAATTCACAAAGTTAGATGGTGACCAGAGCCAGACTTTTTGCTTTATTAAACCTGCTTAAAGAAACTGTATACAGCTTCAGCTTTTATAACATTCTTCCTACTCAGCGCTGGCAGATGGAGCCACGTAAAGGCTGAGATTTAGGTGTGGACAGTTGGTTCCTACCAATGTTTTTAATCAGGTAAAGTTTGTTCTATGTTTGATTTTCCTCTGTTAGGGCTGGATATCGATTCTGATTTGATTAGATTCTGTAAATTCTGGAAAATTTTGTTTGAGTTTTGTCTTCTAAATTATGTTGTATAAAAAAGTGAAGATGTTCTTTCAAAATCTATGTAGAAAAATTAATGATTGTATTAAAGGAAACAGGTTCAGGCTGACCTTTGACCTTTGGGCAACTGTAGAGAGGCTCTGATGCTCTTTGACCTCCACATGAAGCTTTGTGTAGCCGTCTCACTAACGTGTTGTCATGTTGCTCAGCATTAAGTGATTCCAGGATTTGAAGCGTGTTCCTAAAACCCTTGTTGTCATGGCGACGCTGTAACGATGCATATCCTCCATATAAATATTAATATATTTTTATACTATACTATACTATACTGTACTGTACTGTACTATACTATACTATACTATACTATAATAGTAATGACTGGTTATTTTCATTGGCTGCAGGCAGATGCATTTTCTACATCATCTGTCTTCATTCACGTGTCATTTAAAAAAAAACCCATCTAATTAAATTTTAAAACACACAAGTAATGATTGAATAAAATAAAGAAAATAAAATCAGTCCAGCATAAAATCTGAAACAGCAAATGTGATCAGTAATATCTTTTTTCGAGCAGCAACAGGCTGATTATTGGTGCTTCACCAGTAAACAAAGACTAAGCTTGATTCAATTAGGGAAGGAAAACTTCTTTTTTTTTTTTTTTTTNTTTTTTTTTTTTTTTTTTACCAATATTTCATTCAATTATTTCTTTTCTGCCATAACAAAACCACAACACGGCTCCTCAGTTATCATCGATCACACAGCCCAATTTTATTTCAGTTCGTCCAAAATATAAACTGAAACTGCAATTTGCTTCCTAATGACGGAGATTTCTGGTCAATAAAAAGCTCGTCTGAAAGCTTCACGCCATTATTCCATTCAACAGCAGTTCACGGAAGAAGCTAATCTGTGTTTGCAGATTAGCAGCAGCAGTTATTCTTTGCTACGAGTCACATTTTGGATATAAGAAAAGCAAAACAAGCAAACAACAAAAACCAGAACCGGCAAAGCGTTTCGCTCTGAGCCTGATTTATTGATTTTCATTGTTTTCATTGAAAAGTCAAAGTGGCCAAAACAGAGGTGTGTGTGTGTGTGTGTGTGTGTGTGTGCGTGTGCATGCATGTGTGCATGTGTGTGTGTCGCTGGTGACAGAGACAGAACAGCAGTTGAGGTTTAATGAAGAGTCTCAGTGCCACCATAGAATGTGAGATCAGATCAAAACTCTGCTAGATAAACTGATCAGCTGAGTGTTTTTACCTGTCAAAGTTAGTGATCACTGACATGTGAAGCAAAAATAGTTTAAAACATCATCAGATTTCATACTGATGACATTTACCATCAGACTGAAACACGTCTTCATTTTCTGATTGATGGCGTGTTTTATGAATCACTTTCTGAATGTAAAGAAGGGAATACTGCAGTAACGCCTCTTTCAAGGAACATGCTAACAAACGTTCATGGATGAGGGAACATGTTTGCATGATGCTTATCGACACGTTAAGTCTGGCGCTGTGTTTTCTGAATCATGTTTGTGAGCTCCGTATCGTCTCCATTCACCGTTATGAAGAAACACAGATTCACTGTGGCAGCGTTTGCTGGTGATGTCATACGTGACTCATGCGTGAGGGATTGAGCTTCTGTAAATCTGAGCAGCAGACAACACGTTTCACACTGCATGACTAATCTCCTTTCACGGCTCTGCATTCAGTCACATTTTTCGCTCTTAATGTGTGGAGACTTGAGCTCTTTTAAATAATATCACATTTCTGTGTCACTCAGAGTCTTTCCTAAAAAAAAAAAAAAAAAAAAAAAACGCAGAGGAATGAGAGATCACATGTAAGAGTAACATGCTTCCTATTAAAGGACCATACTGGTGATTTTGCATGTTTGAGCCCACTAAACACTACCCACATACACATACTGACAACATTTACAAATCCCCTAATCTTTCAAAGTCAAATGTTCATACACACCTTAAAATTCAATGTTTTACCTGCTCACATGTATGTCTGAACGTAGAGGGTTAGCATTAGCATTTTTTATTTCTCTCTTTTGCCTCCTAACACACACCTGTTTTGGCCAACACTTATGCAAGATTGTAGAAGTCACGGTCGTATTAATTTCTCTGTAAAGGCTATCTTCTCCTGGGACTATATTTCTTGGCGGAGGAATTCATTTTCTTCTGTGCAGCTCCGTGTTGGATCAGTTAAGTAAAGTGACTTCAACAAAAAAATTTAAAAGATGCCATGTTCGCTGTGATGGATTATTTATTTCAGCATGTTTGAAGTCTTTACATGTTGATTTTTATAGCTATAGGAATGAACTGAAATGTCTGGAAGGTAGGAAAAATATTTCTAATTGTATCATTCCAGTAGTATGTTTTGAAAAAGTAGTTGGCAGCAACTTGGCCGATTTATTGGGCTGAAACATGCAAAACCACCAGTATGGTTCTTTAAGGTCCTTGAAGCTTACAGTACATATAGCTGTTGTTATTGGTGTTGGAAGTGCGTGTGTGTGTGTGTGTGTGTGTGTATGAGGAAATGCTTTCGCTGCTTCCTGTTTCTTTTCTTCACGTTTGGTGGCGTGTCAGCACGGGGATGCTCTCAGCTGGCTGCAGTCACGCGTCCTCAGGCTCTGCGGCGTCAGTACATAAACACGGATCCGTCGGCGCCCGTGGGGAATTTGATCCCAGGAGGAACGCGGAGGCTGCTGCTGTGCACGGGGAAAATAACTGTTGTTGAAAACACGTCGGCTTCGTTCGGCAGCTCGCTGAGCAGAGCGCTGACTGCTGCTGTGTCTTGAATCTGTAACGACCGTCGTTGCCGTCCTGCAGCAAAATGTTTCTGCTGCTGCAAAGAATTCAGTTTCAGCTGGATTCTTAGATCTTTATTCTGACACAGGAAAGCTGCGTTCACATGTTGACGGTGAGCGGTAGGTGGAAAACCGGATGTTTTGTTCTTTTCAATGAAAGGACGACGGAAAACTCCACCACTGCTGGCGTGCCGCGGCACACCATGCAGCCAGATGGAACGTGCATCAAAAGTTCAAATTTTTGAACTTTTATCCGTTTACCGCAGCGACAAAGACAAACTGGATGTTGATATTCTTGGGTCAAAGATGGACAGCTGACATGTCGACAGTCTGAAATATCTTCTGAATCTCTTCATCCTCAGTTCCTGAATTTAGCTGATGGATTTTTTTGCCAGCAGTTTTTGCTCCATTAAAACGGGATGAACCCACGCGTCTGTCTGCTTTTCTGTCGCTTCTTTAAATGAGCGCATAAAACGGCCAGACTTTCCTTGTTTTATAATATTGCTCGAAATTATTAAATGCTATTGCATCCTCCAATATTGATTCGCTATTGCATTCCGCCAATTGCCATGACAACAGTTCCGTGTCTACCGTTGTTGCCTGCCATCTGGCGCTACGTTCTGCTGCTGTCGGCGGTAAGGCGGTTTTTATACCATCAACATGTGATGCAGCATCAGAGTTGTAGGCGCTAAAAAACAGCTTACTTTACATTTGGGAGATGATCCGGATGATGTACTATACTTCATATTAGCTGGACGATATAAATAATATAAAGTCGCATCGCGATATAAAAAAAAATCTTCGATATAAAAATGAGGACGTCAATATAAAGTCGATAGAAAATAGTGCTTAAATACAGGAAGTTAATGACGGCTCAAACAGCCAATAGCGTGTCAGAACTGGAACAAACTAGCCAATCAGGTGGCAGTGTCATAATAAAGCCCGCCTACTTCCTCACAGCAGCATGTAGCTAAACGGTGAACACGCGCCGCAGCCGTGTGGTGACGTGAGCGAAAGTCAGACAAAGATGTCAGAAAGATGAAATTCCAGAAAAAAATCAGATGATGATGAAGAAAGTAAAGCTCAGCAGCGTTATGTCCTAAAGAACGAGACGCTGTGGATGAGAAGGTAAAAATCATTCTGCTTATTTAAAGTCTACCGCCATGTTCACGGTAACGTGCTGATGAAGCACGGCTGTACAGCAACTTATTTTACCGTCTGAAGCGCTGCCGTCTTACAGGAAACACAACGTCCAACCTGAACGCCGGGACGGAGACGCTCCACGCCAACAAACTACATACATGCTGCTTTTTCTGCCGTCATGACCAAAAAACACAAAGACGTCACACATGTGCTGCAGCTTTTTTTTTTAAATTGGAAAAGATATGATGATGATATCGATCAATATAAAAAAATATATATTGCGATCAAAAAACTTTTCATATTGTCCAGCCCTAGCGTATGTAGAAGCTGGAGGCTGTTTTAACGCTAAAATGTCCAACGTTTTCGTTTATCTTTACACTCATGGTAAATCTAACATTAAATTATTTCGCAGATTTCTCAACAAAACTGCACAACGCGATCTGATGCTGCGTTAAAACACTTTAAAGTGCGTTTGAATTCCTTGACAGAAAAAAAAAAAGATTTTTTTGATTTTGCATGTTTGAGCCCAAAACATGCAACACACAAACACGCTACAGTACTGCCAACAATTTTCAAAAACATACTACTGGAGCAGGAAATATTAGAATTGTTTTTCCTACCTTCCATGCGGACATTGCTTTCAGCTCATTCAGTAATCTATAAAAATCAACTTGCAGAGGTTTTAAACATGTTTTTTTTTTTTTTTT
>VXCM01003635.1:0-52338 GCA_014773175.1 Lucifuga dentata
CTTCTCTATCAATATCCTCAAAGCAAATACTGCATCTGTAGTACTCTTCCTTGGCATGAAACCATAAAGTTCCATAAAGTGGGGTTATGCATTTTGGCATGTGCAAAGAGTTTAAGATCACTTAAAGTGCAGGTGCAGTCACAAATGGAGGTGTGTGTGTGCATATGTGTCTGCTTGTGTGTGTTTTTAGACACTTCTTGTGTCTGTAGCTGCGATTACATGGACAAATATTTTTTCAACATTGAAATCATTCTGATAAGAGATTTCAACTTTACTGTTGACATGGATGCTAAATAAAGTGATCAGATGTGTTTACATGCCCAAAGCATTTCATCAGAACTTTTTAACAAGCACAGTGGTTCTGCCTGCTGTGAAGCATCTAATCTGCCAGAAATACAGGAGAAGAAGTTTTGTTTTTTACATTATTGAGAAAATTAAATTCATTCATTCATTCATGTTGATACAGTTTTCAGAGGACCCACATGATGTCATGGGAACAGGATTTGCGTTTCTGCTGTTCTTTCTAATTAAGCAGCAGCATCTGCTAATGTTACCTCCATGTAGGCAAACATGCAGAAAGAATAGATTTATTCCAACCAGAGAGAAGCTATCTGATTAAGCCTTTACATGGTTATCAAGAGCTAATATTTTCCTATTGAACGGATTATGAAAGGTTTAAACCGCCCCTCTCAACCCAATTGAAAATTCCTTCTGATCAGCCTGGATCAGGTCAGTCTCTTCTGATTGAGGTGGTTACATGAGGCGTTTTTATTTTGATTGGGTGATTATTCTGATTATTAGCAGAATATTAGGGTCCATGTAAACATAGCTAGTGTGCCACGGGGGGAGGGCACAAGGTGTTGAGGAGCCTCACCACCAGTGGGAAGAAACTGTTGGATAGTCTGGGGTGGTGGCTTTGATTAGATGATAAAAAGTTGTCATATCATGATACTGTTGACATGTTGATGAATTTTCACTTCATGCACAAGAAGAAGAACCTGTCTGAAAGTCGCGGTTCAACGTCTGATGAATTATTTCCTAAAAAGGAACTTCCTCTCTTCTCAAATGGATTAACAGAATTTTCTGAAGTTTAAGACTTTTCAAAATATGACACTTCATTTAAATCAATTTTTTTCAACGTTATCCAAACTTTCCGATTTTTCAGCTATTCTCACTCCTTCATAGTTTCACCTAGAAGTGACATTAAACTTTTAAATTACAAGACCTTAAACTACTTCAAATGGATTCTATTTGTATGTAAATTTCATAGTTTCAAGAAATTATAAGTTAAAAATGATCATTTTACATTTTTTCCAATTTTCGGCACTTAACTACTTCCACATACTTTAAGATGAGAACTTCGAATGTTAAAATGTTCAACATGATTTGTACTTAAAGGAGTGTCAACAGCATTTTCATAACTTTTACATTTTTTTTTAAATATTCAACCTTAAATGCATTTTTGTTTACTTTATTTAAAAAATGTCTCCATTAAAATGAATGGAGAGCATTCAAAGTGTCTTCACATCTTCTCTTAGGCTACAATTTAAACTTCTTCAGCTGCTGCTTCTTCCACATATATTCAAGCGACGGCTTTCATCGCGACGCAATTCATGAACTCTACTTCCTAGTTACTCATGTTGTTACAGTTTGCAGTATCATTTACTTCTGCAACCACAAATGCAACATAGTTCACTGTTGATTTCTTCATATCGTCATTAATAGAATTATCGCCAAAACATTGTACCATTGTGTGGAGCTTCCCACGGCCTCACACAGCGTGTTCAGAGCCAGATCCATCAGCTGCTGCACCGACTCACTGATGCGACAGGCTGGCAGGCACAGAGACCACGCCGACAAACGCTTCTCATTCTTCATCATCTCTTCTGTTCTGGGCTCCAGCTTCACTTTGACCTCTGAATCTGGAACAGGAAGTTTGGGAAGACGCAGCTTGGAGTCTGGTGTGATCTAATGGTGCAAGGAAACAAGTAAACAATTAAAAAAAAACAAAACAAAAAAGCAACAGGAATTACAGTGTTTCATGTAAAACTGACAGACCAAATGTACAAAATAATATAATCCAGTATTAAAACCAGGGGTGCACATCGCTTTTTCAGTATGGTATTAAATAAACACCAGGAGATCTATGTTGGTACATACTTTTTCAGGGATGGGGGAATCACTCATCAGCTGTGACAAGCTGAATCTGATTGGCTGGCAGAAGCCTCATATTTTTAGCAAAGTGCCTCCATACAGACCAGCTCATATTGTGAAACTACAATTTTACAAATTAAATTCTGATCAGTGATTATTTCTGTTCCAGTTTCTGCTTACCCGTTTATAGAGCCCAAGGGTGTGTGTGTGTCTATACACACACATACACGTGTTTCTCTGCGAGTACAGTGTACGTGCTGCCAAACTCACAGTACCTCTAATTTCATCAATTGTTTCCTGAAGTTTAAAAACATGTAGTGAGGACTTGCTGTTTATGCTGCAGGTAGGAGCAGGAAGTGGTTCTCTACCTGCAGCAGGTGTCTTCTATCTTCTCACTCAGGTTAATCTACTCAGGACAGGTGAGCACTCAGATCCCACAAAGTTTCACAGCCAACTCAGTTAATCTCATCAGAAAGTTACCCATGGGAGACAGAGAGACAGTCTTTGAGAGCGAAAAACTCTCTCTCTCTCTCTGTGCAGCCTGAAAATAAGCTAAAATACATGTCTGAAATTATAACTGCTTAATTCTCACAGCACATTCTGAGTCAGAATGTGCTGATTCATTTTATGCTAATTTTGGGCCATGCTGTTTTTGTACTGGACATGTTGTCTTTTAATGTTATTTTGTTATTTTTAATATTATTACTTTACCCCTGTATGTGTTTTTGTCACATTATGTGTGTGAAGCTTCATTTATCAGGCATCAGGGGAGTTGGATGTCTGGGAGGTTAAAGTGAAATCACTGTCTTATTCTTCAGCCTGACCACAGACGTACTTTGACAGTGTTGTGCATCTTGGAGGTCATGAGTTTGCGTGCTGCCACGATTACATCCTTGCATTTCTTGCTGGCAAAGTGACAGTTGACATCTCTGGCATATTTGAGCAGGTCCGTGGAATCACGCTGCAAATATTCCATTTCCTTCAGGGACCTTTCAAACTCCTCCGTTTCCTTGATCACCTGGAGCATGCATGAGAAAAAAGTTAAAAGTCAAATTCTGTTCAACTTCTGTTCTTGAAGTTACTGAGAATACAATAATGTCTTATAATATCACATAAAGAGAAAGAGAAATCCTGGAAAACTTAAAGGAACATACTGGTTTTGTTTTGCATGTTTGAGCCCGATAAATAAAACCTGCATACACATTACGTTCCTGTCAACCATGTATCAAAATATAAAACCATATTTTTAGTTTTGGTGTTTACTTTTCCAAATCGCCAAATCTTTCAACATCAAATCTTAACTTAAAAAAAATTAAATTTTCAGGAGATACGACCTCAAAATTCAATGTTCAGTCTGCTAACACAAACGATTATAGAAGGCACATTTTAAAGGACCATACCACTCATTTTGCATGGTTAAGCCGAATATATTCAACTCATTCAAGGATAAAACCATGTTTCAGATTTCCTGACATTTTGCAAAACCTCTTAATCTTTCAAACTCAAACTATTCAAGAAACAAAAAAATCAATGATTAAAAATCCACGTTTCTCCTGCTAATAGTTATGCGACCTTACGAAGTCATGGTCGTTTAAATTTTTCCATAAACACAAGTCTTCTTTTGGGACTATATTCCCCAATGGAGACATACATTCACTCCATGCTTTTTATTGAGTTTAAACACTAAAATTACATAACTTCTAAAAAAACCTGAATACACATCTTGTTGGTGATGATGGATTACCTATCCCAAGAACGTTTCAAGTATCAACAAGTTGATTTTAACAGCGTACCAGAATGAACTGAAACCAGTGGAGGTCTGGAAGGTAGGAAAAACATTTTTAATTCACCGTTCCAGTAGTATGCTTTGGGAAATGATTGTCAGTAATGTTAATTGTATGAAAATTGAATATATTAAGCTCAAACATGCAAAATGTGTGGTATGGTCCTTTAATTTCTTGGTGAAAGAAGTCTTGGGACTATATACTCAGGCACAAACACATTTTCTTCTTTGTAGAAGAAGAAAATGTTCATGTTCATGTTCGATCGCTTCAATTCAGTAACTTAAATAATAATGATGTATGGCTCTGATGGATTATTTATCTCAGCTTGTTTCAAGTCTCTACAAGTTAATTTTTATGTCATACTGGAATGAACTGAAACCAATGACAGTCTGGAAGGTACGTAAAACAATTCTAATATTTATTACTCTAGTTTCATGTTTTGGAAAGCGTTTGGCAGTAACGTAACGTGTGTGCAGGTTGTATTTATTGGGCTCAAACATGTGATGTAGTGTGATGACAGGATGGTTGTTAGGGAGCATACGGTGCTGTATTTGTCCAGCTGGCTGCTGTTGGTGGGGATGGAGTACAGCAAACACTCATGGATGATGCACTGCGAAAGTTCCTCCCAAATCAGCTCCCCCAGGATGACCGACAGTTTTTTATCACCAATGGACACATCTGAAAAATAAGAGATCGGAAAATAAAATGTCTTAAAGTTGGTTTGTGCTTAAAGGACCATACTGGCAATTTTGCATGTTTCAGCCCAATAAATACAACCCATATACACATTATGTTACTAACAACCACTTTCCAAAACATAAAACCATATTTTAGGTTTCCTGTTATTTTGCCAAATCCAATAATCTTTCAAAATCAAATGTTCAGGTGATACATTCAACTTAAAATTTAATGTTCCATCCATCCAACCATTCATTATCCTCCGCTCATCCGGTCCGGGTCGCGGTGGCAGCAGACTAAGCAGCCCACACAGCCCCCTGCCCACACTTTCCTGTCCCCGGCCAGGCCCTCTAACTCCTCCTGGGGGACTATTTAAAATTTATATTTAATATTTTTAATGTTTCGCCAGCTAAAACGTATGTCTGGATGAAGGGACGGCCGCCTTCTCATGGGACTATATTCCCTGATGGAGACATACATTTTCATTGATGAAGCTCCATGTTGGACCAGTTAAATAAAGTGACTTTGACAAAAAAACATGTAACAGACGTTTTGTTTGCTGTGATGGATTATTTAGCTCAAACATGTTTCAAGTATCAACAAGGTGATTTTAATAGCGTACTGGAATGAACTGAAATCAATGGCGGTCTGGAAGGTAGGAAAAACATTTCTTATATTTACCATCGTATATTTTGATGGGCTCAATCATGCAAGCAGAACTAACGCTACTAGCATCCAATTACAAATTAGACTATTTAAAAGATCGATTTTTTATTTTATGAATCGATATCAGAATTGTTTAAATTTCAATCGCAACTAATTGAAAAATCTAAGCGGCTTGGGTTGAAATGTACAGTGTTGTTATCCAGTGAATGAACGACTCTCCAAAACCAAAACCGTGTAATGTATTGAAAAGAAATGTCCAATTAACTTTATCAAAGGCTTTTTCAGCATCTAGTCAGGTGATTATTGTTTTACTATATGTTGTGATGGGTTAAAAGATCATACCATTTTGCAAGTTTCAGCCTAATATATTCAATTTTCATACATGTTACATTGCTGACAATCATTTCCCAAAGCATACAACTGGAATGGTGAATTAAAAATGTTTTTCCTACTTTCCAGACCCATTGGTTTCAGTTCATTCTGGTACGCTATTAAAATCAACTTGTTGATACTTGAAACGTTGTTGACTTCATAAGGCTGTGTAACTATTAGCAGGTGAAACATCGATTTTTAAGCTGGGTATATCGCTTGAATATTTGATTTTGAAAGATTAAAGGACCATACCATCCATTTCGCATGTTTAAGCCTAATATATTTAATTTTCATACGTTACGTTACTGACAATCATTTTCCAAAGGATAAAACCGTATTTCAGCTTTCCTGATATTTTGCTAAATCTCTTAATCTTTCAAAATCAAATATTCAAGTGATACACCCACCTTAAAAATCCATGTTTCTCCTGCTAATAGTTACACAGCCTTATGAAGTCACGGTCCTTTAAATTTTTCCATAAACGCAGGTCTTCTTTTGGGACTATATTCCCCGGTGGAGGCATACATTCACTCCACGCTTTTTATTGAGCTTAAACGCTAAAATTACGTAACTTCTAAGAAAACCTGAATACACGTCTTGTTGGTGATGATGGATTACCTATCCCAAGAACGTTTCAGTATCAACAAGTTGATTTTATTAGAGAATGAACTGAAACCAATGGCAGTCTGGAAGGTAGGAGAAACATTTTTAATTCACCGTTCCAGTAGTATGCTTTGGGAAATAATTGTCAGTAACGTTACATGTATGAAAACTGAATATATTAGGCTCAAACATGCAAAATGGCCAGTATGGTCCTTTAATTAGGTTGAATACTCTATAGATTGGATTGTATTATAATGAAAAGGGTTATGTGAAATATGGTTCTCGTTGTATTGGTAAATGTTGTAGAATGTGTGATAAAACTGTCAGGGTTTTACCAGATTAACCAAACGTCCACTGTGACTTTTTGTGAAGTTACAATCAATGCGCTGACAAATCCTAAATCATGACATAACCGTAAATGTCTTTTCTTTTGAGACAAATAGGTGTTGGTAGCTGATGTATTAACGAGTCAAACAACACACCAAGTGAAATGTCGTGTAAATGTGCAGCTTGAGAGAAAAGCCGTAGGAGCAGCCGTAGATACCCAGCAGGTGTGAGTGGAGAACGTTGAGCACCAGGAGCAGTTTGTTATAGACTTGTGAAGGCGTGGATCGCTCCTCCTGGCTCTCCTCCAAACACACCATGGTCAGGACGGTGCCTCCGTCCTGCTGCTCCGTCACCACCACCGACAGCGACGGGTACAACACCAACGGCTTCAGCAGGTTCTTCAGCAGCACCTGACCTGGAAACCCATGTTCAGCAAAGCATTCAAAGGACATTCAGCTGTGCTTGCTTATAAAAAACATTCTAAGACTGGCTGCTGAGCGAACGATAAAGTCAGCTCTAAAGTTCTAAAGACTAACTATAAAGACAGAAATCTTTGTCTGTAGCACAATATCTCTAGAACCCAGCATGTATGAAGTTGACATTCAGTAGGTTTATTGCTCAGGACCCAAAGACGTGCAGTGTCACATGTGAAGTTCTGCATGTGTGCATGTGAATCTCTGTCATTTAATTAGCCATCCTGCTTTGTATACACGGCGTACCTGCACACCACAAGTAAATTTTCAACCTGTGAGAAACATTTTATAGCATGTGTGTGTGTGTGTGTGTGTGTGTGTGTGTGTAAGAANCCTGTGAGAAACATTTTATAGCATGTGTGTGTGTGTGTGTGTGTGTGTGTGTGTGTAAGAAAGCGCTGCATGTTTAATGACGACAAGTGTTTGCTCTTACTGAAAAGTTTGATTTTGTGCTGAAGATCTCCCTGGATGGCCAGAGCCTGCAGGATGCAGCACAGCAGAGCCGGAGGTTTCTCTTCTCCGTCCTTACTGCAACCAAGGCGCAGGTTTAGCTCCACCTTCAGGAAGGACTTCAGACCTGTAGGCTCTGTATTAAAGCAGACACGGACAGATTTCCATGTTCTTATTTTCATTTAAGGTCTATTTTGAAACTGTTTCAATGCAACAATGTGAAAAAAACTGATACTCTTTCTTGTCCTTGTGTCCTCTGCTGTACTTCCTGTCTGTGTCACCAAGAAGAGCTCTGACGCTGTTAGGCTCTCATTGCGCCCCGTAGGAGGGCGGTTAATTTACTGTGCTATCTCCTAAACTAAACAGCTCATCCTCTAGGCCAGTGGTCTGCAACCAGGGTGCTTTCAATAATTCTATGAAGCCATCTCATCTACAGCGCCATTTCACTACCAAGCACAAGTCGTGTGAGGGTAAAACAGAGGACTTCTTCCGTCAAAGATTGGCTGAGTTCAGGGGAAGTCAAGACAAGCTACAGAAGGCTACATCTGTGTCCTGCAAGGCACTCGAGGCATCGTATGCAGTTTCACTTCTCCTAGCAAAAGCGAAAAAGCCATTCACGATCGCAGAGGATTTGATTTTGCCAGCTGCCCTCACGCTTGTTGAAACGATGCTGGATAAGAAAGCAGCCGACGCACTCAGGACTGTGCCGTTATCAGCCGCCACAGTTTCACGCAGAATCGATGACATGGAGAGGATGTTATCGACCAAGTGGTGGAGAAATTATCGGGTTCATTTGTGCTACAGCTGGACGAATCCACCGATGTTAGCGGAGAAGCACAGCTTCTCGGGTTTGTTCGCTACAAAGACACACATGAAAATGCGATACACGAGCACATTCTGTTTTGTAAGACAATCCCGGGCAGAACGACAGGAGATGAAATCTTTAAAGTCATTGATGGTGTTTTCAGTGAGCACAAACTGGTTTGGAAACACTGTGTTCACATCTGCTCCGACGGTGTGGCCTCAATGAGCGGCAGACTGAATGGACTGATGGCACGCATCAGAAAGGCGAACTCAGGCACTGAATGGATGCGTTGCATTATCCACAGGGAAGCATTGGCCAGCAAGTGAATGAGTGAGGAGCTGCATGGCTGAATGATGNTTATCCACAGGGAAGCATTGGCCAGCAAGTGAATGAGTGAGGAGCTGCATGGCTGAATGATGCAGTGAACATGATAAACTACATACAGTCCAGGTTTGTGAATCACAGACTGTTTCTCTGCCAAGACGCTGGGTCAGACACCATCAGCTTCTGCTTCACACTGATGTCCGGTGGTGTCCCGGGGAAAGACGCTGACCAGACTGTTCAAGCTGCGTGACCAAGTCAAGGATTTCCTGGCAGAGCACTCTCACCCCTTGGCAGCCGTGTTCGAGGACAGTGACTGGGTAGCGACTGGCCTACCTCTCCGATATCTTCAGCAAGCAGAATGAGCTGAATCTCTCTCTTCAAGGTAATTATAATAATGCATTTATTTGTAGAGCAATTTTCATGAAAAATCTGCAATATCCCCACTGTGGGACTAACAAAGGATTATCTTATTTTATGTTATCTTAAAAATAAAATTGAAAGTGTTTTTGAAATGTAATGTAACAAACTAGGCATAAGCCTGATAAACATGAAACTAAGTTTATATTTTATACATTCCAGGTAAGGACACATGTTCTTAACTTGTATGACAAGCTACGTGGGTTCATGAAGAAGATTGACATCTGGAAGACAGCATGTGCAGAGGGAGAACCAGGATGCTTTCCACAGCTGGCCAGCTACCTCTTCAACAGTGCATTTGACAGGACTGTCATCATGAAGACAGTGGACACACACTTGGACAAGCTCAAAGATGAGTTTCACTCATACTTTCCAAATATTGAAGAGACGTCTACCAGCCTGAACTGGATTAGAAGTCCCTTCATGGTTCAAAGTGCCAGCATTCCAGTCAGGCTGCAGAAAGTCTGGCAGATGTGTCCACAGATGAAGTTCTCAGCCACAACACTCAGTTCTGCTGTGGTGTTGGGAGGGAATACCCTGATTTAGCCAAACATGCAATCAAGGAACTGCTGCCCTTTGGCTCAACCTACCTATGTGAGGTCACCTTCTCTGCCATGGCCCACATAAAAACGAAGCAAAGAAACAGACTGGACCTGGAGAAAAGCCTGATTACAGCTGTTGCCACAATCTCCCCCAGACTGACAAAACTGATGAGTGGGAAACAGGCTCATTGATTCAACATCATGTGAGCAGGACAGGACAATAACTTTTTGAACTTTCTCTGTACCTGGCAGGCACCCAATGGTTTTGGTATGTGGCATTTTTTTTTTTTTTTTTTTTTTTTTTAAACAGCCACACCGAAAAATTATTATTAACCATCTATCTGCTCAATTGATTGCATGTTGTAGCTTTAATAAAGAGACAAGTATTTCAAGAATTGGTGATTCCTAGTTTTCTTTTTAAGTCTATATTAGTATTAATGTTGTTGTTTTATGATAATTGTAATAGAAAGAACGACATACATTTAAATTAAAACTCATTTTAACACATTTTTTGATAGACACAGTTGCTCGGATAATTAGGGGGTACTTCAGGAGGCCATGAAATTCGTAGGGGGTCCTCAGGCTCAAAAGGTTGAAGACCACTGCTCTAGGCGACCCATACGGTGGCATGTTGACCTTTTTTCATGGAATCATGGTTACCTATGTAACTATCTGTTTTTCTGCAGCATGTTGGTATCTGAAGTACTTCCTCAGACTGCATCAAGAGAAGCTGATAACTGACCCATGTAAAGATTAGACTGGACACGTGCAACATAAAATCTCCTGGTAGTTATTTTCCTGTGCACCATTGGCTGTTGATTCATACATATTTTTTTCACGCACACCAATAAAGAGGGAGCTGTGTAAAGTCTGGAGAAATTACATCATGGAGCTCTCTCTTTATTGGTGTGCATGGTTCTAATCTTCACAAAGCTGTTTTTACATGCAAACATGCTGAAAAATCTATAACTAAAATCAGTGGAAGTCCTACTCTACAATCCTGAGTTAAAAACATCCGCCATCTTTCTGTTACTTTATATGTATTTTCATGCAGATAGAAACCCAGAGGAAGATCTAGTTTGTTGCTGTATTTTACAGATATTTGATTAACACAACACGTAGCAGCGATGCATTTGAGGAAATTGGGTTTGTTTTTCTGAGGCCCTCTTACCCTTAGAGAAAGGTAATGTCCAGACCACTAAGCTCTTCCACTCGTCTCCCAGGTGGTAGATTAAGTTTTCTCTCTGCACGATCACCTCTGACCTCAGACCACTGAGCAGCGGCAGCTGGGAGCTCTTCCAGCCCTTCAGGGAATCCACGCTGGTCCTCGCCTGGAAATATGAAAAATAAATATAAATCAGGATCACTTTCCGTAATTTATTTATCAAAGGACCATCCGCTGACTTTGCATGTTTGAGCCCAATAATACAACCTGCATATTTAGATGAAGATTCTCAGTCGTCCAGGTGGTAGATAAGTTGTATGAAAACTCAGTAGGCCAACTGGATTCAAGTTTTTTAATTCTGAAACATTTCGTCATCCATCTAAATGGCTTCGACAGTCAGAAATGATTTAATTTCTGACTGACGAAGCCAGTTAGATTCATATAACTTACAACCTGCATAGATTTTGCGTTACTGCCAACCATTTTCTACAACATACTGCTGTAGCAGTAAACATTGTTCTTCCTACCTTCCAGACTGCTGTTGGTTTCAATTCATCCCAATACGCTACAAAAATCAACTTGAATAATTGATTACGTTTTGATTATTGATAAATAATCCATCACAGCAAACCACATGCTGTTATTTTTTGTTATTTAATTTTAGCATTTTAATGCATTTAAGTGCTCAGAGTGATCTGAGAATTCTTCCTCATGGTGCATTCACGTGCTGCGGTACACAGAGGTTTAACATCCAGCTGCTGAACAACATTACAAACGTGTTATGATGTTGGGAACATGAACACAGAAGACAATTATTCAGTGCTGATTGTGTCAAAAATATATCACGATGAGATAACTGATGGCATTGAAGAGACAACAAAAATGGTTTTGTCTAACTTCTGAGTAGTAAGACTGTTATTCAATCCAATTTATACAACAGCACTGAACGCACCATTCCTCTCCATCAAACTCAGTACTGTATACTCTTAACTGCGTTAAAATGCTAAAATTAAGTAACTTTGACTAAATAAATAAATAAAGGCATTTGGTTTGCTTTGATGGATTATTTATCTCAGCATGTTTCAAATCTCTACAAGTTGAGTTTTATATTGTACTGGAATGAACTGAAACTGAAACCAAAGACAGACTGGAAGGTAGGAAAAACAATTCTGTCTGAAATTTGTGCTCAAAATTTTCAAAACCAAAATTTTTGTGGTTATTGTACGGACAGCTCCTTTAAAAAATCCATTAAAACTACATTTAAAACAGTTTTGTTTTTTTTAAGTTATAAGGTTTTGCTCCACCACAGCTACTGCAGTGATCCACCTTTCAGATATCAGCATCAATTTTCTAACATGTGTGTGTGGAAAGACACACGTGTGGAAGCAGCTCTTACCCTCTCCAGCTGATTGGCTGCATTCACGTACTTCTTCTCCACCAAAACTCTGCTGAATTCCTCCATTGCGTTGTGAAACTGACGTGACCAGAAGAATGAAAATCAAATGTCACTTTTCACACTGAACTTTGAGGTTTAGTTGACCTTTGACCCTTTGGTGTCTTTATAGGACAATCTAATTTGTAATTTACTTATTTACATTTGGACGATGCACATTGATAAACAATCAAAATGTTCCTAAGTATGCCAGATTTAGCCAAAGTTGAGTAATTTTCATCTGTAGTCCCACACCAAGATGCTGATGCTGATATAAAATGATTAAAAAACATGAAGCATAACAAAAAACAGATCCAGAAGGTTTACAATAAAAAAATACATTAGTCTCATACAGACACCAGGCTACTTTTCCACCATGTACAGGCAACCTGATTCATATCTTTTATCACGTGTTACATTCACTTTGTTTTGTGCCACATGCATACTGTAAATGCTGTATTAGTGGGCGGGGCCTTTATTTACCTCAACTGCGGAGAGAACCCGTCCTATACAGGAGACAGGCTTTTATTAGAGACAGGCCTTTATTTCTAATTTTGCTGATGGACAAACCCATANCAGGAGACAGGCTTTTATTAGAGACAGGCCTTTATTTCTAATTTTGCTGATGGACAAACCCATAACAGCATTAAAACACACCACCACAAGGAGAACATGTCAGGGTGAACACGGCTCCAGCAGCTTTTAGAAAGCTTCATTTTCAGCCACTTTTCCTGGTTGGTGGTGACAGCAGAGCGTCACATCACGCGCTCCTCGCCGGAGACGTGGAGGCTGTCCCCGCCGAGGAGTGCGTGACGTGATGCTCTGCTAGGGCTGGACGATATGAAAACCTTTTTTTAATCACGATATATATACATATTTTTCATTGATAGATATCGATATATATCACGATATAAATCATGGCAAAGATTCTGCTGCATTTCAAGTCACTTGAACTTAAGATTTATTTTAACATTTTCTTTATGCATGTTCTGAATGTAAAAAATAACCAACAATTATATGAACCGAATAACTGCAAATTGCATTATCCTTAATAAATAAATCCATATTAAATAAAGAGAAATCCAAAATGTTTTCAACATATAAATAATTTGTTGTACAATAATATAATAATATAATAGTGTCTTTTTGTTTTTTGGTCGTATGTTGAAGCAGCAGAAAAAGCAGACTGTAAGTAGTTTGTTGGCGTGGAGCGTCTCCGTCCCGGGGGACGGGTTTGAAGTCGCTGCTGTGTGACCTGTAAGATGGCAGCGCTTCAGACGGTAAAATAAGTTTGTTGTACAGCTGTGCTTCATCAGCGCTGGTTTCCGTTCTTCATCATCATCTGATGTTTTTCTCTGGAGTTTCATCTTTCTGACATCTTTGTCTGACTTTTCCTCATATATCACCACACGGACTGCAGCATGTTCACTGTTTAGCTAAACGCTGCTTTGAGGAAGTGGGCGGGCTTTATTATGATGCTGCCACCTGATTGGCTAGTTTGTTCCAGTTCTGACATNGCTGTGTGACCTGTAAGATGGCAGCGCTTCAGACGGTAAAATAAGTTTGTTGTACAGCTGTGCTTCTTCAGCGCTGGTTTCCGTTCTTCATCATCATCTGATGTTTTTCTCTGGAGTTTCATCTTCCTGACATCTTTGTCTGACTTTTCCTCATATATCACCACACGGACTGCAGCGTGTTCACCGTTTAGCTAAACGCTGCTTTGAGGAAGCCATCATTAACTTCCTGTATTCAAGCACTATTTTGTATCGACTTTATGTTGACATCCTCATTTTTATATTGAAGATTTTTTTTTTTTAATCGCGATGCGACTTCATATCATTTATATCGTCCAGCCCTACGCTACGTGTTTCTGGCTTAGTTTCACGTTGAGCCGGTCGTGTCTTCTGGCTGGAGGGACGACGGCTGGAGAGGTTTTAAGCGATTTGGTATCAAACATGGCTGCTGTCATCTGGTGGCAGCAGCAGATTACACTCAGAGTTTCCTGGACCAGTAAAAGACAAACACCAAACCACCTTAATACGAGACCGCTTTTATTTCATCCTGCTGACTCCGCCCCCGGCTATTATTAGATACTGGCTATTATTAGAATACATGTTTTTAATAGAGAATTTATTTTTTTAATAGAGAATTTACGGTACATGGTCAGATACATATCGGATATCTGCCAATGAGACTCCATCTAAATACAGCCAAAGCTGGTAAAATCTGATATGAGCCACTTTTTTTTAAAAATAAAAAGGAAGTTGTAAAAAACGGTGAGTGATGTACTTGGTAACATGATGCGTTACTGAGTGCGTGGATGTGTCCAGCTTACCTCTTTCAGGTGTTCTAGCATTGTTATGATGATTGTGTTTTTCTCCAGCTGCTGTTTTAACTCTGCGTACTCGGCCACGGCTACCTGGATATTCACCTGTACCTGCACACACACACGCGCATGCACGCACACACACAGCAGAGCAGGAAAAGGTTCTGTTTGGCTCAGTTTTTCTCGCCTGTAATTTATTTCCACTCTATTACATTTGTCTGTTGTGAAACCATCATCTATTCTTAGAGCTAAACATTCCTTGTTTTTAATTTAAAATACAGGAAATTGATGAGTGTTTAGTTCGAAAATAAACAAGCGTGAAATAGATCAAAAATAATAAAAATCAGGTGAAACAGTTACTTTTTTAGGCTTTTTACTCAACGCTCTGCAATGTTTTATTTTGGAAAATCTTACTGACTACCATTCATTCACACACAAATATCCCATTTTTACCGACTCCTGATATTATTCACAATAATGATAATTTTGTTTGGGACTCATCAGCTCATTAAAAATGATGGTATTTTTCAGTGAAAATTGCCAAAAAGTGATAATTAGGTTCTGAGAGGCGATGACAGTAATGCTTTAAGTATTTAGAGTACAACTAATACACAGAGAAAAAAAGCGAGGAGGGAATTCAAAATGTGTCGATAAAGGCAAATATCTTCATGAAATCACCTTCCTCATACATAAACGCCTGTTAGCATCTATTATTGTTTCCTTTAAAGAGGTGCTACTACAGTATTTCCTTATTTACATGACAGGAAGTGATTCATAAAACACACTGACGCACTAAAATGAAGACGAATTTTAGTCTGACGGTAAATTTCATCATCATGTTAAATCTGATGACGTTTTCAACTGTATTTACCTCACAGTGTTAGTGATCAATAACTCTGATAAATAAAAACGCTCAGCTGATCAGTTTATTTAGATGGAGAGTTTTGATCTGATCTCTTTCTCACTCACACACACACACACAGNGCTGATCAGTTTATTTAGATGGAGAGTTTTGATCTGATCTCTTTCTCACTCACACACACACACACAGGGACTATGTGTTAATGTTGGCACCTTGATAAATAAAGCTTAATGTACTGTAAAAAATGTCTTTACGTTTATTCTCCTGATCTTTCATTCAAGATATGAACAAAAATACAACCTTTAATTAAGGTGAAATAATTGAAAGGAAAAAGAAATTCTTATCATACACAGATATTTTTCTGAATGATGATGATGATGATGGTTCCAGAGGACAAAGAATCTCCAAGAATCACAGCTGGAGAATTACAGAAAGTCTCTAAAACTCTGATCAGAACACCAGACCCACTGAGAAAAATATGTTTCATGATAAGAATTTATTTTTCCTTTCAATTATTTTACTTTAATTAAATGTTATATTTGTTGTTAATATTTTGAATGAAAGATCAAAAGGTTAAACATAAAGACATTTTTTTTTCCCCAGCACATTTTGCTTTCATTTACCAAAGGTGCCAGTATTGTGTATCGTATCTTCGTGTCAACATCTTAAAACACGGAGCTCTAAAGCAGGATTTACATTTCATATTTAAACGCATGGATCATACAGGCATCTCAACCCTACATGTGACCAATGTAAACAGTCCCCGGCTACGCTATCTCACGTGTTCTGGTCATGTCTGAAATTACAAAACTTCTGGGGTTTGAGCTTTGAAACCTTTTCAGAAATCTTTGGGCAATCAATTACACCGTCCGTGTCCATGGCGATATTTGGAGTAACTTCTCAGGATGTCAACCTAAGCAGGTCTCAAACTGATGTTATGGCTTTCTGTTCACTTCCTGCTAGAAGGCTCATCCTGTGTAAATGGAAGAACTCTTTCCCTCTNTTATGGCTTTCTGTTCACTTCCTGCTAGAAGGCTCATCCTGTGTAAATGGAAGAACTCTTTCCCTCCAACATATGGACACTGGATTAAAGACATTATGTATGATGTACAAGTGGAGATCTGCTACTCTATTAGGGGTTCAGCTACCTGGCAACCATTTTTGAGTTTTGTGGAGGATATGGAGGCTGAAGAGTTAGACTGAGAGTACACTATGCTCCTTTTGNTTATGGCTTTCTGTTCACTTCCTGCTAGAAGGCTCATCCTGTGTAAATGGAAGAACTCTTTCCCTCTAACGTATGGACACTGGATTAAAGACATTATGTATGATGTACAAGTGGAGAAGATCTGCTACTCTATTAGGGGTTCAGCTACCTGGCAACTATTTTTGAGTTTTGTGGAGGATATGGAGGCTGAAGAGTTAGACTGAGAGTACACTATGCTCCTTTTGNATTTTTGAGTTTTGTGGAGGATATGGAGGCTGAAGAGTTAGACTGAGAGTACACTATGCTCCTTTTGTGTTTATATATTACACATGTTTATATGCATGTTTGTTTTTTGACTGGTCTGGCTATCTTTGACTGTTTTTGTGTTGAAGGTTGGGTAGGATTATTTTCTGTTTTACTGGAATTGTATACATGTATTATTATGCATTTAAATTTTCTTTTTCTTTCTTTCTTTTTTTTTTGCTTTGTTAATAAAAATACCTTGATGAAAAAAGAGCATGGATCATAAAGCTCATTAACACACTGATCTTCATTGGTTTGTAGCTGAGACACACCTGACAACAACGTGTCAATAACAGAACAACGGCGCTCTGATTAACATAAGAAAAGCTTTATGAATGAGCTTCAGTTATCACCCTGCTTATTTAACATGATGCTGTGTAATTTTTTATAAATCCCCCTGCACTTTTGTTATGCAGATCCTTATCTGAGCTTCTCATGTTACTCACCACACAAACACGCTTAAATGATGACAACCTTCATGTTTACCGGCAGTGTAAGTGTCTACAGGTCTACAGGAAGTTGTCAGAGACCTATTATCTATTTATTATGTATTCTGTACATCATCAGCCAAACTCTCTGGGCTGAACCCTGTTCATTCTTTCAGGGAAAATAGTCTTCAGTGTGTTTTTGTTTTAATGTATAATAATAATAATAATAATGACTAACACTGACACATACCTCATTCTCAATGCAATTTTTGAGGAAATCCATTTCTTTGGAGACTTCATCAACTTGTCCCACCAGATCCTCAGATCCTTGGAGACTTGGCAGGAAATCATTGTACCGTTTGTTGATCAGGTCACAAACTTCTTCCTGGAAAAGAAATAATATTCACTTTACTGCTAGTTTGTGTGCATGAACTTTATGAATATTTCATGCTGCTTTGTTGTATTTCATTGAAATAAAAGTTGTTTGGTTGCAACTTGGAAAATGCTGGTCTTTCTGTGAATGTTTGAGGTCAGTAAGATGTTACATCTTAGGTTAGGACAGGTAAAAGCGCTAATATTACATCATTTTCTTTAAGCCTGAAGCAGGATCTGACGCTTAAATAAATAAAGAGGTAAATAAAGAGTAGGCGTTTGACATGAGTCTGCAATATGCAGTAATGGCTAAAATTTAGCCTAGCCTAGCTAATGTTACCGTCCTTATCCCGCTTTAAGCTAGCTAACTAGTACCAGCTGAATTCTGTTCTGTGCTAGATAGTACTTTGAACTGAGTTTATTTGCAGCTGGATGACATTTTAACAATAAACCATAAAGTCAATAGTTATAGCCCCTCCAACGCCGCCTTAGCTTAACTTTACTTAGCACACATAGCATGTTAGCCAGTTGGTTACCTTCGTATCTTCAACCTTGCGTGACATCCTGCTAATTTTACTGGACAGATCTTCTTTCTCCAGTTTACCAGAGCTGGCAAGTACTTCAGTCACAAACGAAGCCATACTGTCTTTACAATCTTTACAATCTTCACAATGTTTACAGCTCTGCTCTGCTGTGACACATCAGCACGGCGCACAACAACCCGCCACGCTCTCTGATTGGTGCTTCTTCTTCTTCTTCTTCTTCTTCTTCTTCTTCTTTAGGTTCTCGCCAGCTTATTGGTGCTTTACCGCCACCTCTGGACTGGACTGTAGAGCGGCAGGTTGACAGGAGGAAAATAAAAATCTTTATCTGAAGTATAGCTGTTTCCTTTAAACGAACTACCACCCATTTTGCATGTTTGAGCCTAATATATTCAATTTTCATACATGTTACGTTACTGACAATCATTTCCCAAAGCATACTACTGGAATGGTGAATTAAAAATTTCCTGTAAAACTAAATAGGTACAATGGGAATATACCTGACACATGCAATAAATGTAAGGAAGCAAAAGGGACTCTGTTACATTGCGTTTGGGACTGTACAAAAATCCAACAGTTTTGGGGAGAAGTAAGAAATATGGTACAGAGGGTTGTTTCTAAAACATTCCAATGGATCCCAAAGTTATCATACTAGGTCTATGTCCAGATGAAAGTAATCTCAGCATGAGATTCCTTTCATCCTTTCATTCCTTTCATCGAATAATAATAAACCATTGCTTCCTACATGCCAAGAGACTGATTGCATTGAACTGGAAAAATATTAGAAGACCAAGTTTAAAGCAATGGATTAGGGAGATGCTGATCAATCTGCCAATGGAAAAAAATACCTATTGAAAGGAAAACAAGATTTATTTGAAAATGTTTGGAGGCCATTTATTTTCTCTGTAAAAGGAACAGATCTGATGAATGATCAGAATGAGGAGGTGTCAGGTGTGAAATATTTTTGATGTAAGCCCTGCAGAAAAATGGGAGTTCTTGAGACGCCACCTATGTTATTCATATGAAGAGTATCTAATATTTTCATTTATTTGCCTGCTAATTGTATGAAAGAGTATACTTTTGAGGATTGTATAAAGTGTCTGTCAGAGAAGCAAACTTGTTCTTGTTAGAGGATGTTCTTTTTTTCTTATCAATTTTTATTTTCTCTTTTTAGTCAAACTCAAAAATTCTAGAGTGTACACAATTGAGTAACACTTTCTACCACCTTAATATGCTCAATAATATGAGTATATGTGTACTTATATATGTGTATTTACTGTGTGTAAAGTTGGACATATACTACTCTGTAACAAAGCAAATATTACAATAAAAATATTGTTAAAAAAATGTTTTTCCTACCTTCCAGACCTCCATTGGTTTCAGTTCATTCTGCTATTAAAATCAACTTGTTGATACTGTAAACGTTCTTGGGATAGGTAATCCATCATCACCAACAAGACGTGTATTCAGGTTTTTTTAGAAGTTATGTAATTTTAGTGTTTAAGCTCAATAAAAAGCGTGGAGTGAATGTATGCCTCCACCGGGGAATATAGTCCCAAAAGAAGACCTGCGTTTATGGAAAAATTTAAAGGACCGTGACTTCATAAGGCTGTGTAACTATTAGCAGGAGAAACATGGATTTTTAAGGTGGGTGTATCACTTGAATATTTGATTTTGAAAGATTAAGAGATTTAGCAAAATATCAGGAAAGCTGAAATACGGTTTTATCCTTTGGGAAATGATTGTCAGTAACGTAACGTGTATGAAAATTGAATATATTAGGCTCAAAAATACAAAATGGACGGTATGGTCCTTTAAGAAGTTGATGACATGTCTGTAAGTTTTGCTGATAGAGGCTCCAGAGAAACATGAATGTGTTTTGTATTCCTGAGTGTTGTTAGAGTTTGTTCCTTGCTCAGTAGATGCTCTGCACTCTGATAACACACACTTTACTGTTTCAGGTTCATAACAACATGTGCATGCTCCTGTCAGGTGCTTACTAATTTAATACAGCGTGTGATTGAACAGGTTATGATGTTTTCTTCCTTTTCATTCCAGCCCCCAGTTCTTCCTGCTCCAACCTGTTTATGTTTTCTAGAGATGTCTTCCTGTCTTTCTGTCTCACTCTGATCCCAGAACTCTTACTGAGTTTTATGCATATGAGAGTTTAGAATCCTTTAGCTTCTGCCTTACTGAGGGGAACCTGCAACCCTGCATGGTGTCTCTTGAGTGCCTGTTTAGCAAGCATGTCCACATTTTCATTTCCCTCTACACCTACATCGGCTGGAACCCAAACGAAGTTTATCTTTCCTCCTTTGCTTTGTAATCGATACAGTGTGCTGAGAACATCAAACAGAACATCCTGTCTGCATGGTGACCTGTCAGACCTGAGGCCTGCAGCCACACATAAACTCACTCACCTTTCTTCTTGAAAAACTGAGTAACAAGCTGAAGCTTTCTCCTCTCTCTCTTCTCTTTCCTTTCTCTCTTCGTTTTTGAAAACCTGGCTTTTGTTTTGCGTGAGCTGATGCTGTAGTTGACCTGATGATGTTTATAACACAGTTTGCAATGTCCCCATCTCCACACACCCACCACACACGTACGTGCACATGAGCTCACACACACACCAAATCTGAGGTGTTAATAGAAGTGGTGGACACTCACACGAGCTTTATGGTTATGGTTATGTTGCTGTAAGTGCGCATTAGATGCACGAGGAAATGCAAACCAAATGTATCAGTGAGTTGGTGGTACTGTAGGCATGACGTAATAGCCCGTGCACTATTTATTTGATCGTGAAGAGCCCTCCGTGCCTCTGGATCATCCTAACTTACAATCAATCAATCAATCAATCAATCAATCAATCAATCAATCAATCAATCAATCAATCAACCAACCAATCAATCAATCAATCAATCAATCAATCAATCAATCAATCAATCAATCAATCAACCAACCAATCAATCAATCAATCAATCAATCAATCAATCAGTCCTGACAAGTTCTCCTGAAAACCATCCCACAACATGATGCTGCCACCACCATGCTGAACCTTTGGGATGGTGTTGCCATGGTGACCGACTGTGTTGGGATTTCTCAAAACATAATGTTTGGCCTTTATGCCAAAAAGTTTTATTTTGGTTCATCTGCCAGTTTGCTGCAGAATCCTTCAGTCAGACTCCAGATGGATCTTTATGAGAATGTTCTTTCTTCTTGCCACCAGATGCTGCAACATCTGGATGTTGTTGTTTGATGCACATCTTGTCCTCTGTTGGACATAAAACCCTGCAGGTCTTTCTTTGCCGGTTGGATTCCTGGTGTCTCTCTGACCTGTTGTCTTCTGTCCCATTATTTAGCTTTGATGGACGTCCTGATTCATCAGGTGCTGCACTTTCCTCTTCTTAATGATGGACTTAACAGAGCTTCCAGGTAGCTTCAGAGCCTTGGAAATCTGTTTCTATCCTCACCTGATGAGGGTCCTTCCACAACTTTGTGACAGACTTGTTGCTGCTGTCTTTGTGTTTGACTTCACTACAGTCTGAAGGACCAATCAGCTGTTGGACAATTAAAGTGGTGAAGAGGACACGTGTGTGTATTGACTCCACGCACAATGAGGATGATGATGATGATGATGATGATGATGGTTTGAGTGGACAAAGAATCTCCAAGTATCACAGCTGGAGAATGATGAAGATGGAGATGGACAGACGGTTGGATGGATGATGGATGGATGATGCATGGATGGTGGATACATGATGGATGGATGACAGATGGATGATGTATGGATGACGCATGGATGGATGGATGGATGGTGGATGGATGGATGGATAACAAGAATAATAATTTGATTTGTTTAACACAATTCATGAATTGAGTACAGCTCAAATTGCTTCACATTTAAATAAATAAACATAAAATAAAAAAGCCAAGAAAACATTTCACTATGAATAACAGAATAGAATGGCACACAATTAAAATGCATCAAAATACCATTCAAAAGATATAAAATGGTACAACTAGATCATTAAAGTTTCTAAATCTGTAAATGTTGATGTGTAAAGTGAGAACACGATCCTTATGCAGGATTAAAGACGTGTCTCTAAACGTAGCAGTAGAGTTTACGTCTCGTGTTTTGCTGTTCAGCAGCACAGATAGAAAAGAGAAGATCGATGGATGTCAGAGTTTGGCAGAAGAAGATCTGAGACAGAACAAAAAGCCGTTTTGTCCAGACTGTTTGTGTCTGAGGTTTTTTCCACAGTGAAGAACTTTGCGCCCTTTAAACGTTTGGTGTTTCTGTACTGATCTCATATTAGCTGTAATAAAAATGTAAAAAATAAAAAGCTGCAGGGATCCACGGACACACTTTGCACTAGCTGGTACTCTGGCATCTGAGAACAGCGTGTTCCTGTTCAGAGCTGAAAGAGCAGCTGTGTGCTCAGAGTCACAAGTCACAAGTCATGCCGAGCTCCAGGGAAGGAAACACACTCTGAGAGACACGATGAAGGAAGACATGCAGGCTCAAGCCTTTTCTCACATCTCTCTGCTCCTGTGTCTCATTCTGTCCTGTTCAGGTACGTCACATTTTCTACTTTCTACAAAGGAACTGGCTTCACATGAGCACAGACGAAAGTTAAAAAACTGGAGAACTTAAGTTTTTACCAGATTTTAAGTTTCAGACATAATGACTTGATGCTTCATGAGATGCTTTGGCTTTTAAAGATTTTTAAAGATTAACTTCATACATACAAGAATTTCACACTGGAAGCACCATCTGATGGATGATCTGATTGCTGTTTTGTTTACTGAATCAGAAATTACTGGCTGTAGATCAGAAAGATAAAACATAAAACATGTTAAAGGACCATACCACCCATTTTGCATGTTTGAGCCTAATATATTCAATTTTCATACATGTTACATTACTGACAATCATTTCCCAAAGGATAAAACTGTATTTCAGTTTTCCTGATATTTTGCAAAATCTCTTAATCTTTCAAAATCAAATATTCAAGTGATACACCCACCTTAAAAATCCATGTTTCTCCTGCTAATAGTTACACAGCCTTATGAAGTCACGGTCCTTTAAATTTTTCCATAAACGCAGGTCTTCTTTTGGGACTATATTCCCCGGTGGAGGCATACATTCACTCCACGCTTTTTATTGAGCTTAAACACTAAAATTACATAACTTCTAAAAAAACCTGAATACACGTCTTGTTGGTGATGATGGATTACCTATCCCAAGAACGTTTACAGTATCAACAAGTTGATTTTAATAGCAGAATGAACTGAAACCAATGGAGGTCTGGAAGGTAGGAAAAACATTTTTAATTCACCGTTCCAGTAGTATGCTTTGGGAAATGATTGTCAGTAACGTCACATGTATGAAAACTGAATATATTGGGCTCAATCATGCAAAATTGGTGGTATGGTCCTTGAACGTATAATTTGAGTGTTTGCAGGTAATTCCAGTTAATAGTTGTAATATAATATCAGTGACATGAGCGGTGATACAGAGCAGTATGAGAACCCTGCTAAATAAAAGCAAAATGGGCTGTAAAAAAAAAATGTCTTTATGCTTATCCTGTGGATCTTTCATTCAAAATATGATCAAAAATATAACCTGTAATTAAAGTACAACCAGTAAAAGGAAAAATAAATTGTTATCATGAAACAAATATTTTTCTCAATGGTTCTGGAAGAGGATGTGTGTGTATTGACTCCACACACAGTGACAATGATGATGATGATGATGGTGATGATGATGATGATGATGGTGATGATGATGATGATAGTGATGATGATGATGGTGATGATGATGATGATGATGATGATTCCAGAGGACAAAAATCTCCAAGAATCACAGCTGGAGAATTACAGAAAGTCTCTAAAACTATCATCAGACCACCAGACCCATTGAGAAAAATATCTGTTTCATGATAAGAATTTATTTTTCCTTTCATGGATTTTACTTTAATTAAATGTTATATTTTTAATATTTTGAATGAAAGATTAAAGGATAAACAATAAAAACTTCTTTTTTACAGCCCATTTAGCTTTTATTTCCATGGGTGCTCATGTATGTGGAGGCTCTGTAGATACACAAATGTTCCGTGTACTTTACAAGCTTTATATGTGTGTGTGTATATATGTGTTTATATGTGTTTATATGTGAATCAGAACTTTAAAGTCTTAAATTGTCCAATTTCACCAGAAATTATGACATCAAAAACAACCATGGAGTCAAATGAACAGCTGAAACAGAAACCACTATTGGTTTATTATGATGGCTTTTGTGTGTTGTGGTATCATCCTGTGTGGTAATGTGGCATAACCATGGCTAACGCTGTGAGCGTGCATTGTCTGGCGGTTTGTCGTTGGCGTGTTGGTGTGGTTGGTGTGAGTCACTGAGCCTGGCTTTCATGAACTCACAGCAAGGAAACTCAACCAAACAATCCCCGCTTTTGTTGGCTCTGTTGGCCCATCCCACTGACTGACAGCTGTTACCATGGTGATGTAGATCTGCCATGCAAATTGGCTGCAGTGTTCAGTGGCGAGCCGTGATGGCCACACCCACCTTCAGCCAACTGCTGCATCACAGCAAGTTTACATGCACCTTAAAACCTCCTCAGAATAAAGCATTAGATTGATGTTATGAAACACCATAATTAGATTCAGATTGTTATAAATCAGAGTAATGTTACTCTGAGTCGTTATGTTTTCATACAGACTGTACTCCAATTATTTGTCTGAATTCTGAATTAATAGAACTTTCAGGTTCACCAAATATATGTGAATATACATACATATACTGCATATACTCAGATCAAATCAAACTCTCCACTCAAATAAACTGATCAGCTGAGGTGTTTATATCTATCATAGTTACTGATCTCTAACACATGTGAGGCAAATACAGTTTAAAACATCATCAGATTTTATTCTGATGAAATTTACCGTCAGACTCGTCTTCATGTTAGTGTGTCAGTGTGTTTTATGAATCACTTCCTGCCATGTAAATAAGGAAATACTGTGGTAAGGCTTCTTTAAAGGCAAATGCTAAAAGCTGCTAACAGACATTTATGAATGAGGGAACGTGGTTACATGACACTACATGGACTTCTCCACACGTTAAATCTGATGCTGTGTTTTGTGAACTCTGCCTTCAGTCTCAGGCTGACGTGTTTTAGCGTGTTGGATGTTCCTGTCAGGCTCTCAGATCAAATGTTCTGGGCAGGCACGCCATGTATCTTTCCCGGGCCGGGACAAGATCAACGTCCGATTGGAGAGTTACCGGCGGCAACTAAGAGCGAAGTAAACGTTTGACTTTGCTGTGTGCAGCGAACCAAACCGTTTTCTTCCTGACAGAGAACATTAAATTATTTTACATTGCTGTCTGTCAAGAAAAATATGGAAATGCAACATGCGGAGTTTTATTTTTATCCCTTTTATTTTTTAAATTTCTAAACTTAACAGTAAACAATAATAACATAAGGCAAATATNTTTTTATCCCTTTTATTTTTTAAATTTCTAAACTTAACAGTAAACAATAATAACATAAGGCAAATATGTACAAACAATATACACCCCGTGGATAAGAAAGGAAAAAATAATTAAATAACTAAGTAATAATAATAATAATAATAAATAAATAAATAAGACAGGGCAGCAGCTCAACTGAAATAGAAAACCAATAACATAAAAACCTTAATTATAGCAGAATTTAAAAAAAGAATTATAACAACAATACTGGTGTTTGAAAAGTCAACACAGCTTCAAATATACCATAAACGCTTTCCAAACCTTGTTGAAGTAATCTAATCTGTCATTTTGTAAATATCTTATTTTTTCCAGGTGATAAATATGAGTTAGTTCATCAGTCCGTTGTTTAGATGTGGGAACATCCTTCTTTTATCTGAGAATGGGTTTTTTGCAGCAGTTAGACTCTGGGAAAGGAATTGTTGATGTATTTTCTTCCACTGAAGAGTCCGTTCAGAAATACCAGAATTATTAGAATTGGATCTGGTTCAATATGTGTTCCAAACATTTCAGAAAAAATTCCAAAAATGTCGGACCAATATTTGACCATTTTGGAACAAAGAGCAAAACTATGAAGTAAATTTGCTTCTTCCACACTGCATTTTTCACAAAATNATTTTGGAACAAAGAGCAAAACTATGAAGTAAATTTGCTTCTTCCACACTGCATTTTTCACAAAATTGAGATAATATCTTATTAAGTTTAGTTTTAGAATAGCGCAGTCTGTGAATGACTTTAAACTGAATAAGACAGAGTCTGGAGTTAAGAGATGTATTTCTTCTAAACTACGAATCCAAAGCTCTTCAGCTACAACTTACAGGTTTTATTTGACTCCCATATGTTAAATAAAATTTTCACAAATGACCATATTTGGCAAAAAATATCCTAGTAAATTATTTGACAGCAAGTGGGCTCTCTTGGGCCCTCCTTGGTCCAGGGCCCGGGACATCTGACCCGGTTACCCCTCTTGTTGGCGGCCCTGGTTCTGGGGATGAAATCCACACTGCAGGTGTTAGAAAAAGATGGTGATAAGTATTTAAATATGAATGGGGAAATTCTAATTTCTCCACAGTTTAGTGTCCATGTCCAGATTCAGGGTTCCTCCAGTGTGTAACAGGAAGTTAGTGGTGAGGAAGACTTGATGATCTGACAAACTCTGCCTGGAGGTTATGCAGTCATCACCATTCAGATACAACTTCCTTGTCTTTTGGTGGTTCCACTGTGTCTATGCAGGCGGTGCGCTGGCGGTGAATATGACCATCCCCAGCATGCTCATCAGAGCTACAAGCGGCAGTGAGGCACTTCTGTCCGTGCGATACACCAGTTTCAGTCCAGACCTGCCAGTCATCAAGTGGCAGCTCAGGAGAGAAAAGTCCATCACGGTGGTCCAGTCCATCGGGACGGACATCATTGGGAACCTGAGGCCGGAGTATCGTGACCGGATCCTGGTGTTTGAGAACGGAACGCTGCTTCTCCACAACCTGAGGCTGTCTGATGAGGGAACATATGACGTAGAAATCTCCATCACAGACGACATCTTCCCGGGAGAGGCCACCATCACGCTCACCGTGGACGGTAGGATGACAGTTCTACCATTCTAACACTAACGTTAGATAGGAAGTTAGCAGGAATGCTCAAAGCAAAGTGTTTTTTATAAACACGCTGACATTCAAGTCCAACTCAGGTCTCTGCTCTGATGACTCACAGCTAGATTCCAACCTGTCTTCTTCTGATATATAACATCAGATCCCTCACACTCTCATGGCCTTCTGACTGTCACGATGACACGGCGTACACCCGTGCTGCTGGTTATCTGACCTCCGTGACCTCTGGAGGAAAAACATCTTTGTAATGTAACTCATTGTAACTGTAGAGTTTTACTTAGACGTGAACTCTGGTAGCTCAGTGGGTCCACTTACTGTGATTTGAGGTGATTTTAGGTGATGTTTAGGTGATATTTAGGTGATATTTAGGTGAGGTTTAGGTGATGTTTAGGTGATGTGATGTTTAGGTGAGGTTTAGGTGACATTTAGGTGATATTTAGGTGAGGTTTAGGTGACATTTAGGTGATATTTAGGTGAGGTTTCGGTGATGTTTAGGTGATGTTTAGGTGATGTTTAGGTGATGTGATGTTTAGGTGATGTTGGTGATGTGATGTTTAGGTGATGTTTAGGTGATGTGATGTTTAGGTGATGTTTAGGTGATGTGATGTTTAAGTGAGGTTTAGGTGACATTTAGGTGATACTTAGGTGAGGTTTAGGTGATGTTTAGGTGATGTGATGTTTAGGTGATGTTTAGGTGATGTGATGTTTAAGTGAGGTTTAGGTGACATTTAGGTGATACTTAGGTGAGGTTTAGGTGATGTTTAGGTGATGTGATGTTTAGGTGATGTTTAGGTGATGTGATGTTTAAGTGAGGTTTAGGTGACATTTAGGTGATAATTAGGTGAGGTTTAGGTGATGTTTAGGTGATGTTTAGGTGATGTGATGTTTAGGTGAGGTTTCGGTGATGTTTAGGTGATGCTTAGGTGATGTTTAGGTGATGTGATGTTTAGGTGAGGTTTCGGTGATGTTTAGGTGAGGTTTCGGTGATGTTTAGGTGAGGTTTAGGTGATGCTGTGTCACCTAAACAGGTCTAATCTTGGCTGAATGCACTTTCAGTAAACTACACTACACGACACGACACAACACGACACAACACTACACTACACTACACTACACTACACCTGGTAGTAACACATTGAATACCACCCATGACCACTCTCATTGACTGGACATCTAGAATGAGGTGGATTGCACTTGAATGGGCTCAGACAGCAGCACGCTTCCTCCAACATGCCTTTGGGAGAGTTGAAAGTAGCAGAAACTCCTTTTTTCGACGATTAATTTTGTGAAGTCTGCATCCAATAAAATTTATAGTTCTCTCCAACTCCACCACTCTGACAAGACCCACTTCACCCAGTGATTGGTCAGGTGTGTTGAGGTGTGAAAGTGTGGAGGGCTTTAATTTCTCTCTCAAACTCTCTTTTTCCTTTAGTCACTGTTTTCACGCTCCAGGGAGAAGTGAAAGTGAAACTGTGCCCCGTTATCCCTGATTATAATCGAGTGGTGATCACAAAGAAACAGAGTTCCTGCTAAAAACCCCTCACCTCTCCAAAAGTGAAAAATTGTCATTTTCCCTGTTTATATCACATCAAAATTACAAACACACACAAACACACACACACAGTCACCATACCCTCCCTTCTTTATAATGGTGGCTTTTCATCCCACCTCCCAGTATGGACTTTCTGAAAAGGTATAAACTTGTTTTGTTCCCAGAAAGGCGTCTGATGAGTCAGCCATGTTGGATTAAGCGTTCTGCGGCCTTTAGGGTTCAGGTTGAGGTAAAGTCACATGTGTCTCCGCCCCCCAACATGTGTGACTCCGCCCCAAGCCCCAAGACACAGACACTCACCCAAGACACTCTCTGGTCAATGTGTCATATGTGTCTCATGTATGACCGTGTATCATCATCATACAAGCTGTGCACTCACGTAAGAAATGGCTTTGTTACTGTATTTCAGTCACTGTACACATTTTAAACAAGATTTTTAACTTTGATACAGTGTATCTTAAAAACTTTAAACCTAAAATGTTTGATTTAAACAACAAAAAATATTGGTACAATGGTAACTGTATCAAAGTATATTGAGGTCTACCTCAGCACAAAATCATTCATCTGAGCAAACTTTACAAATTAGGATTTATCCACTCCTTATCTTTGTGTAACCTGTAACCATGTTAGTATTTTAGGATTTTGTAGCTTTGATGTGAAGGGCATCATCTCAACACCTTCAGCTGTATTAATGATTGACTGATTGAACACTATATGATTGGTTTTGTGTATTAAAAATCTTTGCTCCAATTTCTGTCAGGATGCTCAATGAGAAGTGGAATCATAAGATGATTTTTCACTGCATGGGAGGATTCTGTGACTGACTGTTGTGGCATTAAATGCATTTTTAATGGAAATATGTAGGTTTCTAACCCCTCTTAGCATTTATAAACTGGTATGATGGTTTTTAATTTTTTGATGGTCTTATTTAAGAATATGATGGTGTTATATGTTTTTAAGGTGATTAAGCAAACTCAGATCAGGTGAGATCAGAGTCGTATTGATCCATGAGGCGTCTGATGATGCGTATTGTCTGATCCAGATTTTAAATGTATAATTATTAGAGTTTGACATTTTAACTGAAATGTGACATTCAGCACTTCATAATGTAAATTTAACAATAAACTTACTGCACAAATTCTGACATACATATAAAACAAATAAAATTTACAAGAGTGTGATCTATACTACATGCACAGTTGGTTAACATGATATTAAAGTTTATTAAGTTATAATAATAATAATAATAATTTTATTTGTATAGTAATATAATAATAATAATAATAATAATAATAATAATTTTATTTGTATAGCACTTTTATAGCTATTTTATTTCTATCTATTTTTTTATAGCACTTTTCTGTAGCAATTTTCTTGCTAGAGAAAGAAAATAAAAATAAAATAAAATGAAATAAAATACATAGAATGCCATAAATAACAACATTTAAATAATATGCAACATCAGGCTGGATGGTAGGCAGATGGTAGGCAAGGGTGATGATACAAGACAAATAAAAACAATAAAATAAAAAAAATTAACAAATCTGAAATATTTATATGTTTATACATACAGTATCTACATATATACATACATGCATACATATATGTAAGCAAATATACATGTGCACGTACATAAATAATAAATATTACACATACATGCAAGCACACACATACACACATACATATGCAAGTCTAAAAAAATAAAAGTCAGAAATAAAAGTGCTTAGTGTTTATGCTACAAACCAGAAGATTTGAGCAGCAGTACAGTTATTTCTCTGTAAAAATGCCATTGTGTAAAACTAAGTAATTTGTGTTAGTTAATAAGTTGTGTCTAAACACAGTGTGAGAGCATAAATATGGAGAGGAGCATGTTTATTATTAAATTCTATATATGACATGTTGAAAAGAGTTGTAGAGCTAAATGTGCTGTAAATGTTAGATAGATAGTATGTTTCTGCAACCACCCACAGAGCTCATATCTGTAACCCCCCACAGACCTTATATCTGTAACCCCCCACAGACCTCATATCTGTAAACCCCCACAGACCTCGTATCTGTAAACCCCCACAGACCTCATATCCGTAACCCCCCACAGACCTCATATCTGTAACCCCCCACAGACCTCATATCCAGGCCCCACATCCATATGGAGGCTTCATCAGTGCTGGAGCTCAGTGAAAACTTTATCCTCAACTGTTCCCACGACAACGGAACCAGGACCACATACAGGTGGTCCAAAGGTGGGAAGCCAGTGACCAATGGGACAAGGTTCCTGCTGTCAGCAGACCAGAAGCTTCTGACCATCAGGCGGGTGTTGATGGTGNTGGGACAAGGTTCCTGCTGTCAGCAGACCAGAAGCTTCTGACCATCAGGCGGGTGTTGATGGTGGATGATGACACGTACAGCTGCACGGTGGAGAATCCTGTGGGCAGCGTCACGAGTCCACCCGTCATCCTGAGCGTGTACAGTAGGTGATCCCCTCAATGATCAGACTGATCAGACTGATCACCAATCAGCTGATCACTTTATTTAAATGGAGAGTTTTGATCTCACACACATTCTTGTGGCACTGAGACTCTTCATCAAGTGTTAAACATGTGCTCTGCATCGCTCTCTCTCTCTCTCTCTCTCTCTCTCTCTCTCTCTCTCTCTCTCTCTCTCTCTCCCCCTCTCACACACACACACACACACAGACACACACACTCCTTGTGCATCAGCACTCTCCACCATATCTCTTATCTCTCTTATCTTAGTGTTAATATCTTAAAACGTGGAGCTCTACAGCAGAATTTAGATTTCATATTTAAGATTATGAATCATAAACATGAAGCAGCTCATTAATACGCTGATCTTCATCAGTTTTTACCTGAAACACCCTGACAACAGTCGACAGTCCTCTGATTAATGGAAGAGAAGCTTTATGAATGAGCTTACCACGCTGCTTATTTAGCGTGATGCTGTGTAGTGAGCATGATTTCTTTTCTTTTTTTTAATTAGAACCATCATGTGTGTTTTCTTGTTGTTCTGTGCTCTGACTCTGGTTTTCATGATCCTGCAGGAAGAAGTTCCCTCTACATCATCCTGTCCACCGGAGGCATCTTCCTGCTCATCGCCTCGGTAACAATATGTGCCTGCTGGACGCCTTCCAAAAAGTAAGACAGCAGAAACTTATATTATTTAGTAAAAGAAACTCCACTTTTTACAGTGACATGCTGATTTAAAGGACCATACTGGTGATGTTGCAGGTTTAACCCTGAGAAATACAACCTGCCTACATGTTACATTACTGACAACCATTTTACATAAGAAAAAAACATATGTTAGTTTTCCTTTACTTTTTCAAATCCCCTAATCTTTCAAAATCAAATGTTCAGGTGATACAAACACCGTAAAATTCAATATTTCGCTCACTAACATTTATGCATGGTTGGAGAAGGCATGATCATTTTAATTCTCATAAAAGTCATTTTCTCCTGGGACTATAGTTCCTTGTGGAGAAATACATTTTCTTCCATGTAGCTCCATGTTTCATTGGTTAGATTATGTAACTTCAACAAAAATATAATAACAGCATGTGGTTTGATGTGATGGATTATTTATCTCAGCATGTTTCAAACCTTAATAAGTTGACTTTTACAGCGTTCTGGAATGAAATGAAATGTCAGTGTCAGTCTGGAAGGTAGGAAAAACAATTCTAATATTTACCATTAAAGTAGTTTGTTTTCTAAAATGTTGGCCAGAATGTAACATGTATGGGGGTTGTATTTATTGGACTCTAACATGTAAAATCACTGGTATGCTCCTTTAAAATGCAGATTTGCTGCAGGTCAAATCAGCAATATGTTTTCCCTGCAGAGTGTCTGTGCTGCTCATCATGCTGAGGACAAACTGGGACATATTAATGCCGAGTTCATTCTGCACATGATGTGCTGAACATTGGTTTCATCAGTCAGGAAAATTCTTAACACGCGTGATGTTAACAGACTGACTGCATCATGTCATTTTCTCATTATTAGGTCCAGACGTCTTGGCAGAAAACATCTCTCCAGATTTTATGATCATGCTCACCATTCACCACTCAGTAATGGCGGTATGGAGCTGTTATATTCATGTGTTATTCTGTGTGGTGACCGTTCACACGTTAAAAACACGGAGCTGAAATCATATGATTCGTGTTTATCAGTTCTAAAGTCTGTGCTTTTCCACAGTCGATGTTCTTCCACACGTGATGGAACATGAGGGGAAGAATGCAGTGACGTCACTTTACATCCTGCAGAAGAAGGTAATCTAAAATCACCAGTCAAACAGTTTACAGTAAAGCTCTGCTAGCGCCCCCTGCAGGCTGCAGTGGTCATGACACCCACGGTACAAAAACACCATGTGGAACAAAATTCACGCTGATGCTTTTATTAGTTACAGAGCCTTTGCCAGCTCACAGTAGCTTAATATAAAACCTTTATGTTTGTCCAGAGGGTGGCAGTATTGTATGGACCACGTGGTCATTAAAGGACCATACCATCCATTTTGCATGATTGAGCCTAATATATTCAGTTTTCATACATGTGACGTTACTGACAATCATTTCCCAAAGCATGCTGCTGGAATGGCGAATTAAAAATGTTTTTCCTACCTTCCAGACCTCCATTCGTTTCAGTTCATTCTGCTATTAAAATCAACTTGTTGATACTTGAAACGTTCTTGGGATAGGTAATCCATCATCACCAACAAGACGTGTATTCAGGTTTTTTTTTGGAAGTTATTTAATTTTAGCGTTTAAGCGCAATAAAAAGCGTGGAGTGAATGTATGCCTCCACCAGGGAATATAGTCCCAAAAGAAGACCTGCGTTTATGGAAAAATTTAAAGGACCGTGACTTCATAAGGCTGTGTAACTATTAGCAGGAGAAACATGAACTTTTAAGGTGGGTGTATCACTTGGGAAAGCTGAACTATGGTTTTATCCTTTGGAAAATGGTTATCAGTACCCTTACATGTATGAAAATTGAATATATTAGCCTCAAACAAGCAAAATGGGTGGTGTGGTCCTTTAAAAGAGACATATTAAGCTTTAAATTATTTCCCCTCATGTCAAGGTAACATGCAGGAGTTTGCGTCTATAGAGATTTATCCATTCAGACAAACCCTTCCTCAGCTCCTCAACCTGAAATCTTCGTTTTGATTGGTCCTTCTGTGACATGTTGATGTCAACTTGTAACAGCTGGTTAAACACGCCCACCAAGTACATTTGTTTGTTTGTTTGTTGATTTGTTTAACAGTATTCCTGGAAAGGTTTAGGCTGATTAGGATGAAATCTGGGGACAGATAAATAATGTCAAGAAGAAGAAGTATTAAATATTGCAGGTGATCCAAATTATATTCTGGATCCAGAAGTTTTTAACAAATAAATTCAATGCTAATGGACTGATTTCAGTGCTTAATTTGGGCAAAAAGAAGTGCCGGAACCACGGTCGGATTGGGATGCTGAAGTTTTCCTGTTTTGCAGGATTCCTCCATGGACGAAGTATCCAGCAGCAGCAGCATCGGCTCTCCTGAAGCTGACATCTCACCATGCTATCACAGCTCCCCCAGATACCACAACTCTCATCCCCGCTCTGCCACCCGCTCCACCAGCCCCCCCACCCACTCCTCACACAGGTATTCCTGAAACTCCAACATCACGATCATCATTGATATCATCATCAACATGGCAGTAAGACGGAAAGCCAAACGTCAGCACAAAGGATCTGACAGCATGTTACAGCATCACATGTTCACATGTTTTCAGTATGATGGACTGTCAACTCATCCCAAAGCCATAAAAACATATTTTTATATTAAAGCTGCCAAAGACAAATGTTTGTATTTATGTCTTTACATTTTTCTACAAACATACAAACAACGTCAGTTGGCGTTTTCTATTTATATTTGTCAAAGTAAATACTAAATTATGAGTTAGATGGTGGGACACTAGTGTGTCTCTGTATTTCTTTTGTGACTAGCAGCTCAGATTGCAGAGTTTATGCTTACAGTGTATGTGAAGTCACACAGGTCAAAGGTCACAGCATGCAGACATGCTCAGAGATCTCATCAGGAGGCAAACGTCTTCATACCGTCACAGAATGTCCACAGTGGGAGGAGAGAAAAGAAGTCATAGAGAAGGGAGGTGTGTGTGTGTGTGTATGTGTGTGTGTGTGTGTGTGTGTGTGTGTGTGTGATTTTGTGATTACTCACATAAACAGGGAAAACGGCACAGATTTTCCCTTTTTTTTTTTAACAAGAATTCTGTCTGATTTTGTGATTTCCACTTGATTATAACCGGGTGTGTATTCGGGGATAACAGCGACAGTTTCACTTTTCTTTGTGGACACAGAGACTGAAAGAAAAAAAAGAGTTTGAGAGAGAAGTTAAAATCCTCCACACTTTCAAACCTCAACAGCCTGACCTTCCGACTTTCTGAAAGACATGTCAAAGGAAATATACGGTGGCCTTGAAGGTCATTTTGGAGCCTGTCATCAGCTTTATCACTCAGCAGAACATCACAGATGAAGATGATGAGTGTGATAAACTGAAAGACCCCCAAATGTACTTCTCTTTACATTTTAATGGCAATTAACAAAACAGTAACTATTTTTATTGGCACCAAGACACAATTATAAAAGAACTGAAAGAACAGAAAAAGATATCCTCTTACTGTTTTTTTTGTTTGTTTGTTTGTTTGTTTGGTTGGTTTTTTACTTTTAGAGAAATTGTAAAATATTGGTCTCTGTTTCTGGTTGAATAGATGCTTAAATAAAATTCCATCCTCAGATACATTGCTGTGTTATTAATGTGTTATTATTTATGACTTCCAGGAATTCTTTTACAATGAAATACCTACATTTATTTTTTTCCATTTGACAGGTCACCTACACAATCAGCAGCATTACCAGATGTATGATAATAACTGTATTTGTTGATAATTAGCCCTTTGTACAATGTATGATAAGTGATTCTAAAAACCCTAAATGTACAATAATTTAGATATATTCTATTTTTCATAACCGTGTAAGGGTAGAGAGCTGATTTGGCATCAGCCTGATCATTCATCTTATGTTAAATATGCCATTAACAGAGGTGGGTATAGTAGACAGAAACTGTACTCAAGTAAAAGTATTGTTACTTTATGACAGTAGTGACTCAAGTATAAGTAACAGTAGTCACCAAAATAATGACTTAGTGAGAGTAAGAAAGTACCTATTAAAAAGATTACTTGAGTAGTGAGTAACTTTGATCAAGTTTATTCTTTAGAATAATCAACAAGCTGAGGGAAAAAATGCAAAATATCCATATGTAGCTTCTAATACAATCCAAATCATATCATATAAAGGAAACAATAGACAGTAATAAATCAGATATTTACCACATAACAAATCATGACAATTCTGGCCTGGCCCCAAGACAGTTAGCTAGGTTAGCTTCATGAATTTACTCAGAACAGAACAGGAAAACTTGGGTTAGCATTAGCAGCAGCAGCTAGCTAAGTAGCTAATGTTGCAGCTTACTGTCACGTTTCCTCAAGTTCCATGTTGATTCTTAAAAGCTGAAATGTCACATTTTTAGCAGACAAAGATGCAATGCGTTATGTAGCTGAAAAAAGTCTTTGAATGTGTGGCCAGAGATGTGCCTCTTCTAAACCTCCTGCTGTTGATTCCACCATGACTGTTCTGCTCTGGGTGAAATCATGGAAACGCTCTGAAGTACTTCAGCTCCCAAGTAGCTCTGGCTACTTGGGAGCTGAAGCAGACAGTGTCGTGTCTGACAAAGAGAAAAACTGAATGTGACTGAATTCAAATGGTGAAATCAAAAGTAACACAGAGTGCGACCAAATGTAACGGAGTAAAAGTATAATTTTTTCTTCATAAATAGAGTCAAGTATGAGTTAAAAGTACCCTGCAATAAGACTACTCAGTAAAGTACAATATTGTGAGTACAGTTTCTGGTGACTCTATCCACCTCTGTATGGAACTAACAATACTGTTGATGACTTTCTCCTCAAATAGGTGAATTTTAGTTGTGATTGTTAATGGCTCTGAGGTCTTTAATCACCATGGATACGGAGTGAAAGCACATTGAGCTTTTGATGTGATATGAGAGGAATCAGCACTTCTACCTGCTGAATTTCATTTAAGAAATCATTTGAAACTCAGACAGACGTGGCCAACATTCGTTTAATGACATGAAATCAAAGATGAGAAGAGAAATGATCACTCACAAATCATCAGCATCTGCTGTTCCTTCCCTTGGACATGGTTACCATAGTTACCTCACTTCCGTCATAAAAACTTCACTTTACTCATCAGTGAAGTCATGATGATGCTTTAGTCATTCGTCAGTGAGCCTTTACCTTCACAGCACTGCAAAACCTCCGGAAAACATGCTAACATCTCATTAGACACTCAGAACACAACGTCAGTATACAGGAAGACAAAGCGGTCAAAGGTCAAACCCTGAGGAACAAAATGAGCCTCAGCAGAGTTAAAACAAGAAGAACTTCTCCAACAAAATGCATACAGAGAATAAAGAGCCACAGCAGGAAAGACATTCAGCACAAAGCAAAGAGACGCGGCAACCAGCAGAGGATTCACGAGATCATGTGATGGATCATATGACATACACACGCATGTATGCACACACTCTCACACACACACACACACACACACAAGCACACAGATACAAACACAAACACACACACACACACACACATACACAACATTAATAGTTGAGTTACTTGACATCCATTTGTCTCATTCTCTTCATGACCTTTAACCTCTCAGGCTTTGTGCTCTTTCTCGTGCCCATTTAAATATCGACAGAATTACGTTTAATTCATGGAAAACAAATAAAAAGTGAGAGAGTCATATTGTGCAAGTTTGAGGTGTGAATGTGCAGCCAAACTGTGAGTAAGTGTTAAACATGCGGTAAAACTTGGATCATGCTTGGATTAAGGACATAAATCAGTTTTTTCATCTTAACTAGATTAGATTTGTTTTGAAATCATAAATCAGAGTCATTTTGCTCTGAGTAAGGCTGGTTTCACAACATACACCGTTTTTGTGCTCTGCACGTTGCATTCCCAATGCCCTGTACCATGCTATGTGTCATGTTACGCGCTGTGTTACATGCCGTGTTACATGCCATGTTACACGCCATGTTACATGCTATTACATGCCATGTTACGCGCTGTGTTACATGCCATGTTACATGCCATGTTACATGCTGTGTTACATGCCGTGTTACATGCCATGTTACATGCCGTGTTACATGCCATGTTACGCACCATGTTACATGCTATTACATGCCATGTTACGTGCTGTGATGCATGCTGTTACATGCTGTGTTACATCCTGTGTTAAGCACTGTGTTACACACTGTTATGCGCTATGTTACATGCCATGTTAGATGCTGTGTTACGCTCTGTGTTACATGCCATGTTACATGCTGTGTTACATGTAGTTTTACGCTCTGTGCTACATGCCGTGTTACATGCCATGTTACGTGCCATGTTACATGTTATTACATGCCATGTTACGCGCTGTGATGCATGCTGTTACATGCTGTGTTACATCCTGTGTTAAGCACTGTGTTACACACCGTGTTATGCACTGTGTGTTACATGCTATGTATTTATGCTTGCCATTGTTGCGAGTGCGTGAGGGAGTGTGCGCCATAAATGATGTAATTGTGGCGTCCGTGCCATGGTGGTCTGGGCCTCTATGATGTCGCGTTGCGTTACACATGGTGTGTTAAGCCTGGTTTATTCTTCACGCAAACGTGTGTGCTCGTACATGCATCATGAGCGGAATTGTTTACATTCTCGCATCCATAGTTAACATTGATCTTGAGGTTAAACACTCTGTCCGCCATGCGGCGATGTGAGGCGCCGTGATTGGAAGACCTTCACTCAGCTTAAAACTGCCTCCAATTTCACAAAGCAACCTGTGCAAACAACGATGGTGACAGCAGAGGAGTGCACAGCTAACAAAATAGTGATACAGTACTGCACACTTTCAGGATGCTGGTGCCCTAACGTATTTACATTGTTAGCCTGTGCTGCTAACTTTACAACAAATGTACACAACACTGCCCCCCGTGGTTTCCATAGGAACTGCATCTCATGTAAGGGTAGTGTTAATTCTGGATGATGTGCACAATTGACGGTTCAAACCAACGCTGGAAACACGTGGCAGCCATCTTGCATATGCGTACGCGTAGTTAACATGAAGTATAATCAGGCTTAAGGTGCATGGAACAGAAAGCGACGTAGCAACACGTCATCAAGAAGCGCCTGAGGCAGATGAAGCTGATTTGACCTTTCATAAACCTGCTTGTCCTGTCTGAGGTTTCAGCATGAAATCACCTTTCTGCTCAGATCACGGTTCCATTAGGAAGTTTTGCTGTATGAGTCAGGAAGTTTCTCCAGCAGGTTATGAGCTTCTCCTCCATTGTTGTGTCACTTCTGCTTCCATCACATAAACGTCTCTCATTGGCTGCACGTTGGCAAGGTCATCAGCAGATGGTTCAAACTTGGATTTCACTTGGAACGTCACAAAATGACAAAACAAAGAATCTGAGCGGTGCGTGTCACTCAAGGTGGTGTGTCACAAGGGCGGAGTCAACGTGAGGGCGGAGTCACTGAGGGCGGAGTCACTGCTCAGCTCAATACTCAATGATGAAACGCCTTGCTCACCATTATCATGTGAAACCAGCCTAACAGACCTAGATGTTGTGATTTTAAACAGATTTATTCAGATGTGTAAACGTTGTAAGACACATGGATTTCCTCTCACGCTCTGATTACACAACACGTCACGTATGTTCAGAGAAACACAGAATCCTGTTAATCTGTTCATGTCGACGTCTGACTCACATTATTACCTTCATCAGAGTTCAGACAAAGAATCACATATAGTGTCAGATGAGAGTATTTACTCTTTTATACTTCTGTTTTACAGAATTAGTTAGCTTGATACATGTGTTTGGAAACATGCGGAGGATCGAAACAAACTCCAGCATCATAAACACGGCGAGTCTGGAACAGATTTACAAAAAGACACACTGTATTTTAAAAGATCACATTCATTCTTTATGTCAAAAACTTGAGTTAAGTCGCAGCATCAGAATATTGCCACGAAGAATTAAAGCAACAAGTTCAAGAACTCTTTCATTCCTGCTGGTATTAATATTTTAACGGCGGCGGTACGAGACGTGTTGCTGCTCCTCTGGAACTTCTGACATTTTAAATGCTGCTGTTGAAGGAGCTGTCAGATGTGTAAACTGTTGGAGGACATCATCTGTTTACGGTTTATTGTCTGTTTCGTGTTCTGTGGTTTTTGTGCACTTACAGCCTCATGAGTTTCTTTTGGATAATAAAGTTGAACTTGACTCGTGTCGTATGAAGGACATAATTAATAGGATTCTGCATTTCACTAAAATACACAACACATTCTGCATTTATATTCTTATAATTCAGGTCTGTTACTCAGAGTAAGATTATTCTAATTTATGCATATTTTAACCAAATTATGGTGTTTACATGATGTTAAAAAAAAAATGGATTCATCAGCTTAAAGGACCATACCATCCATTTTGCATGTTTGAGCCTAATATATCCAATTTTCATACGTTACTGACAATTAAAGGATAAAACCGTATTTCAGCTTTTCTGATATTTTGCAAAATCTCTTAATCTTTCAAAATCAAATATTCAAGTGATACACCCACCTTAAAAATCCATGTTTCTCCTGCTAATACTTAATAGTATTAACTGCTAATAGTGACCTCATAAGGCTGCTAATGCAGTTTAAATGTTTCGTTTAAATTTTTCCATAAACGCAGGTCTTCTTTTGGGACTATATTCCCTGGTGGAGGCATACATTCACTCCATGCTTTTTATTGAGCTTAAACACTAAAATTACATAACTTCTAAAAAAACCTGAATACACGTCTTGTTGGTGATGATGGATTACCTATCCCAAGAACGTTTACAGTATCAACAAGTTGATTTTAATAGCAGAATGAACTGAAACCAATGGAGGTCTGGAAGGTAGGAAAAACATTTTTAATTCACCGTTCCAGTAGTATGCTTTGGGAAATGATTGTCTGTAACGTTACGCATATGAAAATTGAATATATTAGGCTCAAACATGCAAAATGGGTGGTATGGCCCTTTAAAGAAAACTATATGACTGGATATTATATTTACTGGATATATTTTTGACTCTGACAGAAGAATGGCATCTTCTGATTTTTCCCATCCTCTCAGACACCAATCAAACAACAACCATAGCAGGAAATAACCCATCCAGAACATTCCTGCACCATCACCAAGGCCACGTTCACTAAAGCTTTAAGTGCATTCTGTCGTTAAAATGACCAAATCAAAAGTGAATAATGAGTCTCAACATACATGATGAACATGAAGCTTCTTTGCAGCCGTCATGCTTTTATTTGAGGATGTTCTCTCCATATCTTGTGGCAGGTTGAGAGGCTGCAGGTACTTTGACTGCTCAGATATCAGCTGCAGCGAGCCGCGTGAACTTTGACCTGGCTGCTGCTGATCAGGTCGTTTGCTCTCTCACACACAGCTTCATTCTTTCCATTTGTTGAGTTACACAGAAAATGTAAGTGCAAAAAGAAGTGAACCGACTGTCCTCAGGCTTTTGGTTGATAGTTGTAAATTCTACATGTATTGGCCATGAGAAGTCTGGTGGTTGGGTGGTTCTGGATCTGTCATGTAAGCAGAGTCATCAGGATCTCTGAGCAGAAATGGATCCTTCATTTAAACAGGCTGTTAGAGCGTGCTGACAGAAACGTGCTATGTTCCAGTCCTCTGCTTTTTTCCTTCTTTTATTCCATCAGATCTTTAGTGGACATTAAACAAAACCTTCATCACTCTTCAGAAGCTTCGTGTGAAACAGTTTCTGTCAGTGATGATACGCTGCAGGGTTCCATGTGCGGTACCAGGACCTGAAAGGTCAAAGGACAACATTAACCAGCCAGTCCAATGAAATTACACTTCATTCTCCACTTTGTTTCTACAGTTTATCCAAATAATTATTCATAATTATGCATACTTAAATCTATGTAATGGATGTCTACTGTACATGCAAATTTCAGTAGGTGATTGTACTGAAACAGTTTCAGCTTTAAAGGACCATACCACCCATTTTGCATGTTTGAGCCTAATGTATTCAAGTTTCATACATGTTACATTACTGACAATCATTTCCAAAGGATAAAACCGTACTTCAGCTTTCCTGATATTTTATAAAATCTCTTAATCTTTCAAAATCAAATATTCAAGTGATACACCCACCTTAAAAATCCATGTTTCTCCTGCTAATAGTTACACAGCCTTATGAAGTCACGGTCCTTTAAATTTTTCCATAAACGCAGGTCTTCTTTTGGGACTATATTCCCCGGTGGAGGCATACATTCACTCCACGCTTTTTATTGAGCTTAAACACTAAAATTACATAACTTCTAAAAAAACCTGAATACACGTCTTGTTGGTGATGATGGATTACCTATCCCAAGAACGTTTACAGTATCAACAAGTTGATTTTAATAGCAGAATGAACTGAAACCAATGGTGGTTTGGAAGGTAGGAAAAACATTTTTAATTCACCGTTCCTGTAGTATGCTTTGGGAAATAATTAGTAACGTTTCATGTATGAAAATTGAATATATTGGGCTCAATCATGCAAAATGGATGGTATGGTCCTTTAAAGCTGGTTTATGCTTAACATGGACACAACAGCAGTGAAGGGTTTCATTTGAAACAACTAGTGCAGTGCCCGTTAAAACGTACGTGTTCAGAATGGGCTGGACTTAATGGTGCACACCGCAGCCTGCCATAATTCAGTTCTGCACGTCCTCGTGAGCTAGCTTTTTTTGCTGTACGGGGTCGGGTTGAGACCGTGGCACTGGACTGGAGCGTATGCTGCTACACTCCGAGCGCAGCAGTGTAGCAGCATACGCTCGGAGTGTATCCTGCCATGCATACTACTTTTTCCAGCACAGCTCAATTGGAGAACCACTCATCCAAACAACTTCACGTGACGCTGCACGTCCTTGGGTCCTGAGCAATAAACCTGCTGAATATCAGCTTCATGCAGTGCTGAGTTCTAGAGATGTTGGACAGAGATTTCTGTCTTTATAGATAGATGAAAATGGCGTCCGTGTGACATAAATGCACCTTCATGGAGGACTGGCCAAGCAAAGAGGTGCAGAGGAAGGGGAAGTATATCAGAGAAGAGAGAGAGAGGAACAGAAAAACAAATGGTGAATAACTTTGAGAAGCGACTGCAGAGGAGGTGAAGACATGACAAGATTCCTCCATGAAGGATTAGAAAAACAAACTGCTGCCAATTCCTGCAGGAGAGAGCCTGTAATGAAGTCCGAGGAGGATTCCTACCTCAGGAAGTGGAAAAATACTCACATCTCAATGTGATTAGTCATATATACAGTAGAGATAACACACACTTTCTCTTTAGAAGGGGGAGGGGTTATTATCAGGAATTCTGTGTCTTCTGTGTGTTTTCGTGTCCTTGCTTGGTTATAAACAGGGATAACGGGGCACAGTTTCACTTTCATTTCCCTCTGTGGAGCGTGGACATGATGACGGAAAGAGAAACGAGAGCTTTCACACCTCTACACACCTGACCAATCACTGTGTGAAGTGGGCGTGGCTGGTGGAGGCAGAGAGTTTCAAAATTTGTAGGACACTGCCTGATGGAAAGTTTCAGGCTTAGTGTTGCGTGTTTCAGGCTGAGGGTTGCATGTTTCAGGCTTAGCATTGCGTGTTTCAGGCTTAGCGTTGCATGTTTCAGGCTGAGCGTTGCATGTTTCAGGCTTAGCATTACGTGTTTCAGGCTGAGCGTTGCATGTTTCAGGCTGAGCGTTGCATGTTTTAGGCTGAGCATTGTGTGTTTCAGGCTTAGCGTTGCATGTTTCAGGCTGAGCGTTGCATGTTTCAGGCTTAGCATTACATGTTTCAGGCTGAGCATTGCATGTTTCAGGCTGAGCGTTGCATGTTTCATGCTTGTTACTGAGTCTGACACTCATTCATTCGTGTGGAAGGTTGCCCCCTGGTGGACGATATATTGAATCTCTTTCCTTTAAATGGAAATCAGAGGCAGCTGAAGATTTACATAGTTTGCTCAGTGGAAAGATCGACGCAATTAACCTGAAGATCCACTGACTCAACAAGTCTAGTGTGTGTGTGTGTGTGTGTGTATGTGTATCAGTCTTTAACATCTTTTTTTATCTCTTTTTTGTTTCCTATATCTGTTGTTTCACTACATCGTGTTCTTATAGTCTTCTTATCACTTCCTGTGGAAAGCGCTTCTCACCAGTGTGACATATTATTTTTAGAAATGTGGTGTTTGAAGGATGCAGCGATAACTGGGAGAGTGTCAGGGTCAGAGTCGGGATCAGGGTCGGGGTCAGGGTCGGGGTTCAGACGGGCAGACTTGCGTACCCTGGTGTGCTGTAGGACGGTGGGGGGAGCTGAGACGATAAGGAGGTGGAGGCTGTGGACAGACTGCTGGGAGACGCTCCACGGCTCAAACTGTTCGGAGACGAACATGATGACACTGGGAAAAAAAAAAACATCANCACACACACACACTCAGTATGGTGGATGATACACACGCTCAGCCTGGAAGTGGTCATCATAAGGTTCAGCCAGCAGGGAAACACGCGTCAGCAAAAATCAGATTTCCACTGCTGATGTTAGTTTTGGAATAATAGTTTCCATAAAGTGAAAAGTGATTATTATCTGATACAGAATTTGAAACATAATACAGAATTTGAAAGATGACAGAATGTAAAATTAAAAAATGAATGAAATTTTACTTTTTTTGACCATCTGACCTGATTGTTTGGCTGTTGTCATGGATCCATCAGTGCCACCATGTGGCCATTTATAAAGTACCATGCGTTTTAGCTCATAACTTACAAATCATTTTTACACAAATCACTGGAGCCTTTTTCAACATTTTATTTAGTTTGTAGACACATTTTAAACAACGTGTAAAAAGATTTTTAACATTGAGAATGTTCTTACCTCCACCTGAAGCCAGAGGGCTGTAGGACCTGGCTGCTACCTGCAATACAACCAGCCATTTACTGTGCAGGAAAGAACACACACACACACACAAACACACAGTACAAACACACATACACACACACACATATGCACACATATATGTACACATACACATGAATAAGGTAGTTTGTTTTGGCGGGTTGGGAACCGTTAATGTGTAGGTCCTTAATGACCTTTGAACCTTTGTATTGTAATTTTGGGCTACAAATAAATTTGACATGAACTTGAACTTAACGTGTTCAAAGTTCAATTTAAGAGCTTCGTAGTTTTTTGTGTTTCTTCTCAGTGGCAGAGTTCACAGCCTGACCTTATTATTATTATTATTATTATTATTATTATTATTAAAATAATTTAAATTACTGTTGCTGTATGGAAAGCCAAATGTGCCAAAATTAAATATATAAAAACGATATTACGATTTACATATGCAAAAGTACTAATAAATTATGAAAGGATTCATAAATCATTATTGTAATGAAATCTTGTTTCATAACAGCACTTTTAGTTCATAATGCCCTGTTTTTAAGTCAGTCGACCAGATATTCTAATTATCAGCTGCTACTTTCACACATGAAACAACCTCAAAGCTTAATTTGAGACAGTTTAATGGTTGTAGCAGAAAGTTTGTCTGCTGTGTGGAACCTGCGTAAGGCCACGCCCACTGGTCTGAAATCTCGTCGGAAATCTCGTCATAATGTACGCAGAGGTTCGGGAAAATGGTGTCACGAAAAGAAACTTAAAAACAGGGCATTATGAAAGAAAAGTGTTGTTATGAAATAAGATTTCATGATAATAATGATTTATGGAATTAACTCATAATTTATTGGTACTTTTGCATAGAGTTATTTATTTCATAACATCATTTTTATATATTTAATTTNATTTATTGGTACTTTTGCATAGAGTTATTTATTTCATAACATCATTTTTATATATTTAATTTTGGCTTGTTTGGCTTTATATAGTGCTGATGTTCACATGAGATGATTATACAGTGTGTAGTTGTGTGTAGTTTATATAGTAGCTTGTTATTCAGGGACCCTGAAGTTCCTCTGAGCTGCAGCAACTTGTCACAGTAAGGCTGATCACATGCTAAGCGTTAGCGTTGCTACTGACCTGGGCGTTGAGCGGAGTCTGAGCAGCGCCATTCAACCTCACGCTGACAGGAAGTGCTCGTTGCTAATGACAATTTAACGGTTAGCATGGACTGTAAAGACAGGATGCAGCCTAGACGCGATCTTTGCACATTCGTGGTTAAAATCGGATTTCAGTTTCGACTCTGGTAGCGACATGGACATCATGAAAAACAAAAACCACAGACAAAAAAAATGCTCTTCTTATTAGAAGAAAAGCGAAAAAACAGCGAATGTGGGTGCATGAAACCTCACATTTCAGACACTATATTAACAATTTCCAAACCTGACGTCTNTTTTTTTTTTTTTGTTTTTTTTTACCAGCTCATGATTTTAAAGTTGTGTTGTATACTCTACAGATTATAAGCTCCTCCATTGTTGTGGCGCTTCTGCTTACGTGACGTACAGCAGCGCTCTGATTGGTTGCACGTTGGAAAGGTCAGCTTTGGAAAGGTCAAAGTTCATTTAAATGAACTTTGAGCGCCGCGTCAAAACGGAGAATCTGAGCGTCGCACAGCGCTCAAGGTGGCGTGACGCGATTTAGAGTCACTGCTCAGCTCCCAATAGAACACCCAGGTCAGCACAACGCTAACGCTTAGCATGTGAATCCGGCCTAACTCAGACACGACGCCTCGCTGGTTGCAGGCAGCTCGCATCCTCAGCGCTCGTTTAAACGTTAAATGTCTAACCTTTCTGGAGTTGAAGCCGTGGGACTTGACGGGTAAGGTGGCCACCGGGCAGTAGATCCTCTTCTCCTTCTGACGCCGATTACAGAACCAAACTCGAACCACCTCCTTCTCCATGGCCAGCTGCTCTGAGATCAGTGTGATCTCCTCTGAGTTGGGTTTAGGGTTCTGAAAAGCAAAACCGTTTCAGTTCTCACGTTAGCATCTGACAGCAAATTATATTGACTCTTACGTAAATAAAAACCCTGAACAAAACATGGCAGGTGTGTTTTAAACCATCTTTAAGTGCTAATTGGTTATTCCAGACATCTTTGTAATTGTGTCTGCACAGTTTGCACACCTGAAACTCATTAATCTGTTCAGTTAGCAGCTAAATTGTCTTTACTTGGGCTTAAACTTCTGACGTTCCTAAAATTTAATTCTGGGTCTAAAATGGCCAAAAGAAAGCAGCTTTATGAAGAAACACGTCAGCCTGTTGCTGTTTGGAACATGGAGCTTCATGTGTCAGATTTCATACAAACGCCATCGTCTGAGAGAAAACAGCAAACTGGATCCAACAGGAAATGAAGCAGGAAACTGCTGAAGAGGATAAAAACATACTACTGGAGCAGGAAACATTAGAATTGTTTTTCCTACCTTCCCGTATATGGAATCAGATTTGTGCATTTCGTTGCATTTGTACATTTCGAGCAACAAAATAAAATTTTGCACGCACATAATTTAATCTATTTTGTGTTCAAATAAATATTGAAGTGTGTGTTCTCATCACTAAACACACTCAGAGTGTTGCTGCTGCTCTCTCCATTCATCTGAGTGGAATTGAAGGTTTACGTGTATGCAAATATATTCCAGAAATAAATTCCAGAAATAAACTTGTGTTTCATGACAGAATGAACCATGAACTCACATCTAGGAAACGTTTCTCCAGAGTCAGCTTGATGTTTGTTTCGATGCTCGTTCTCTTCTTGCGTTTGCGTCCGTATCCCTCCATCAGCGGCGGCAGAGAGGCGGGGTTACTCATGGAGTCTGAAGGCAAGTTCTCTGACATGAAAGCAGAGAAAACATCATTTGTCATCATTGCTTTCCAGGAGCTGTGAACCTAACCTGAAACCTGAGCGGCGGGGTCAGAGGTCGTCTCCGCCCTGAGCTCACACCCAGAATGTCACACTTTGACAAGACATTTTGAACAACATGCGCTCTATGTTTCAGCTACTGTACATACAGTATATTTGTTTATGGTTTTAGCTCTGCAATGATTATGCGTTGAACGCTGAACTCCATCATGCTAACATGAACACAAAATACTGTATGTGATGATGCATTCAAGTCGCACAATCAACTCGGAATTTTCAACCTCCAATTGGGAAAAGAAAAAAAAAGCTCTCTCAGAATTCCTACTCGGGAAGTCGGGCAAAGTTCCTCAACTCCAAGTTCAACATGGCGGCTTACAACCAGTGCTTGAAGTGGGCCGGTTTTCATTTCAGAGTACCAGGATATTTTCTGGAGTACCTGAACCTCTCATAAATCTTCCATACTCTACTGCAGAACAATGCAGAGGAAAACAACAGCAAAGGTTGCAGCCGCATGAATTAAATAGAGGCACCATGTATTCATATACGCATATTTATATACCTGCACTCCCCACCACCAACCCGAGCTCATTCTGTTAACCTTTTTTTTTTAACCTTTTTTTTAAAATCATTTTTTAGTTTTAATTCATAACAATCATTCTCCTCATTACAATCATTGGATTGAAACAGAACTTTATATGTGTTTACTTATGTATTTATAATATATATGGGGTATGTATGAAATATGATAAACTTGATAAACTGATCTGTGTGTGTGGTGTATTGTACAATCCTGTGTGTCGAATGACCGAAATAAAATAAAAAAAAAATAAAAAATTTGTTCATGAATACATGGAAATTTGTCTTGCAATCAGTGTTCCATAATTTACCACAACAAACCACATAAACAACAACACTCACCCTTAATCATAAAAACATAGAACACTATATAATCCATAAATAAGACCATCAAAAAGTGAAAACCATCATGACAAAGTGACGTGAAACATTTTCAAGCATTTCCTGTACAGTCGACATGTCGTTTCTACTTCCTGCAGCAAATCAGAAGCTCTGGTGTTGCTCTCACGTTGTTGTGAGGGACTTAAGTAATGACTAATTATGATGGTTGCTTGTTTTTTTCTCTGAAAGCGTAGGTAATGGGTGGTGTTGTGCGTACCTGCATCGCTCAGCCATTTCTCCAGCAGAGGTTTCAGCTTGCACATGTTTTTGAAGCTGAGGTTCAGAGCCTCGAAGCGGGAGATCGTCGTCTGGCTGAAGTCGTTTCCGTACAGTTTTCCCATGGCGAGGCCGACGTCTCCCTGCAGGCAGAACACACACCAACACACATCACACACTAGTAACAGACTAATGAAGTAGTAAACAGACGTGTCTGGTATCATGCTGTCAGGGTTTAGGATTCAAATCTGAATTTCTAAAAAATCTTTGTTAACAAACTAAAATCTCACTGCAAATCCAATCACAGCTTCAGTTTCTTCAGAACAAATGATAACCTTGTTCTTTAGGTTAACTCAGTGAAAACCTCCATGATACCTAAAGCAAAATAATTTATATGTAAATCATACTGAACACAAATAAAAGTGATAATTTTAAGCTGTTTTCAGATCTGTAGATCATTTGTTCTGGTCTGAATCATAAATTGTTGGTTTGGTTCAGTTTCACACAGAAAAACATCCAGTCAAACCTAAATGTATCAGCAAAAGTCACGTGACAACACTCTCTCTGCTCATTGGTCAGAAATGTCTGGGGGCGCAGAAAGAAACTCCAAACAGGAAGTAGTTTCTATGGTGTCAAAGTAAATCAGAGTAACAAAGATGAATGTGGATCCTTTCCTAGTCATAGCATCATTTGATCCATGAAGAAGAAAACTATGACAGCAGAAGCTGAATCTGACGTAGAGACAACGTGTGGAAAACCACATGCTGCTTCACATGATGTGAAGAAGACGTGCTGCCTTCACACGCTGAACAGGAGGACGGAGCAACATGCTGAGAACATACAAGCACACGCTAACCTGAACACATGTTAACTAACACTGATGTGTTTCCACCTTTAACAGCATCCATTTGATTTGATCATCATGGAATTTAATGTGAAACACACACACACACACCTACAGTACATCTCTGCTGCTAATCAATCAATACATCAATATATCAAGACATCAATAGATCAATAGATTGATCTGTAGTTGGTTCTGAAGTCGAGAGGATCATGTTCAGACAACAAACTCAGAGTTCATTTGGAACCAGACTGAGTTCCACTTCCTGTAAATGCTCTGTGGTTGTTTTGATCACTGTGTTCAGACTTGCACAAACAAACTGTACTAAAGGGAAACAAACCCTCTTCCTGACCAGACCCGACCAAATCTGACCGAACCCGACCAGACCGACCCCGACAGAACCCGACCAAACCCACCCAAACCTGCCCAAACCCGCCCAAACAACATNAGACCGACCCCGACAGAACCCGACCAAACCCACCCAAACCTGCCCAAACCCGCCCAAACAACATAGGCATCTTAAAATGTGGCTACATTTTATCTTGTAGCTCAAATTAACAGACCAAACCTAAAATTCTAGCATTAGATCTAATATTTGTTGACAGACCAGGGCTCCTGTTCTGACATGAGAGGTTTTGAATGAAGTGAGGGCAAATCAGCTGTTCGTGCTGATGAAGATGTTACCATGACGACGCTCGGACCTGATCCATCACAGATCTACACAGCAATCTCTCTAATCATCCCTGTCACTAACTCATTTCTCCTTCCAGAGCCTGTTCCCTCCTCTCCTCTCCTTCTCTCTTACTCTCCTCCCCTCTTCCCTCAGCTGTTTATCTTCTGTCTTCCCGTGCTCACCTGGCCACCTGACTGGCTCGCCTGCCGTCTGTTCTACTCATCAGCACAGCAGCAGGTACTGTATATGGGCTGTTTCATCTCACACTCTGCCACGTCATCTCTTGTGCTTTCTCGAGCGTTCCACCCGTTACTGTTGCCTGGTTTCTAGAGGATTATTGGACTGTTGTCTTCTCAGTTTCTGATTCTGTCTGAGCCCTTTTGGACTTACCTGCCTGCCTGTTTTTCTGTTATTGATAGTAACCTGTTTTTGGACTCTGGTCTCTGCCGTTTGGAATCGTAGTGTATTGACTCTGTCTCGCAGTGTATTGAGCCTATTAGGAAGCAGCGAGCTCTGACTGATTCTGCTTCCAACTATTGTCTGTCAAACTGTGTATTATTTTGACAGTTGCAGTAAAGACTGTTGCAGCTTCATCAGTCTGCTTTTGGGTCCTAATTTCAAACTGTTTTCAGAGGATGATGATAGTAACACTGAGTGACATCATCAGTCAGAAATTCCAGCGTGGTAAACTTTGGTAAAGTTCCTGTTAGTGGTGGTAAACTTGTAACTGCTGCTGGAGGCAGAACATAAAATGTGACGACAAAGATGAAGTTACACGATAATAAAATATCGGAGCCTCAAGCTGCGCTGTCAAATAAAAAGAAGATGAATGAACCCTGAGTGTAACAGGAAAGGTTGATGACAAACTGATTTGGCCTGAGTGGACTGTACCTGAGTGAAGCCCAGTTTGATGCGTCGTTGTTTGAAGGCTTTGGCAAACTGCTCCAGTTCTTCCAGATCACTGGGCTCCTCCTGAGGTGGGACCGCCATGTGTTTGGGCATCTGCAGGTGGCCCATGTCCATGTGGCTCTCCATAGATGGTCCTGCCAGACCAGAGCGGCTCGTAGCCTGATCCAGAGAAACACCACACTGTGAGCTAACTTCTTACGTTTCACATATTTACTGTTCCAACAACCACAAAATGACCAAAAGTGTAGGATCACAGACACTGCAGTTACATGGACATGAGCTCCTCGATCTGATCCAACCGATCCAATCCAATCTGATGATTCAGTCAAATCTGATCTGATCTAATTGATCTGATCTTGGAAGAACACTGGAACTACAATGTTAGGCAGCATTCTGACAGGTGAATATCAAAATATCGAAATGATATTAAATGTAGGTCAGAATGAGCAATAATGTGTATATGTAGCCTGCATGTGCTTTAATCAAAGTAGGCATTTGTAGGTACTGGTAATGATATAATAGTTTTGGTATTATACTGTATATTGTATATAGTAGGTTTATACTGCTACTGTATTGTATTGGTATTGGTATTGGTATTGGTATTGTATTGCTGTTTTATTGGTAGTGGTATTGTATTGTATTGGTATTGTTGATAATGACATTGTATTGTATTGTGTACTGGTATTTTATTAGATTGGTATTGTATTGTATTCAATGCAGCCTCAAGGGGGCACAAGCCAGTGTCCTCCTTGTGCCGGTCCCAAGCCCGAATAA
>VXCM01003636.1:0-38832 GCA_014773175.1 Lucifuga dentata
TTTCCCTTAATAAATGAAATCATCATTTAAAAACTGCATTTTGTGTTTACTCAGGTTATCTTTGTCCAATATTAAAATTTGGTTGATGATCTGAAACATGTAAGTGTGACAAAAAAGCAAAAACAGAAGAGATCTGTAAGGGGGCAAATACTTTTTCACAGCACTGTATGTGTTTACAGGACTTATTGTGATTTGTTAATCATTTAGAAAAGTCATATTTGTTATTTTTGGTTTAAAAATTTTGTTTTGGTAATGAGAATTTATGTGACTTATCACCCAAAATTACCCCCCAAAGTATTTAAAAGCAGTCAAAACAATGGTAAAATTGATATGTACATAAAATTGAGATTATATTTTACTGAGTGATATTGGTTGTGATACTGTATCGATCACTTGAAATTTAGCTGAGACTCAACCCACTCTCATGAGAATTACCCATATAGCATTAATTAAAATGTATATTAAATTATAAAAATATAATTTTTTGATTCTTTTTTTTTCTTTTTTTTCTTCTGTCTTTTTTTCTGTCTGCATATATATTTGTGGTGTATGCCAAGATTGGCATAACCATTTTTTATATATACGCAATTTAATCAAGCTACAGACAGATAATACTGTATATAGTGCATAGGTGAATGTGTGTGTGTGTGACCTTCACCGGCCCTCCTTGACCAACCTATTACGCTTTATTTAAAACTAACAATTTCTATCAAGGAGGGATAAACACCTGAACAACAACACAAAGACAAAAACACACAGACGAGTAGTGACAGTAATAACCAGTAATAACCAGTGTAGTGGTTTAATCTGTGAAACACCAAAGAGGCTAAAACCCCACAACACAACAGACCAAGACGACAAAAAACAACACATAAGCAAACAGTGACAGCAATAAACAGTCTACTTATTTAGATTGTGAAGTTCCATGCACCACATCCAGATCCCCAGAATCCTGATCCCCCTGAGAACACCCAATACTAAGTGGTGGTGATGGCCTCAAACACTGGTCCAGCAACCTCAGGGACCCAGATCACAGCTCAAGATCGGATCGCAATTGTAGCTGGTGAGTTGGGCCGGGACCTAAACACAGAACCTTACCATAGTACGGGGATCTCGCTAAGCCCGACAGAAGCGACACAGCTGGGCGGGACACCCCAGACACACAGATACCCAGGATGCAGAGCCCCAGGGGACAGAGGAGAACCAGGACAACAGATGAGCCCAGGAGCCAGGAAGAGCACCCACATGCACCACCGGAGCAGACAAGCAGACCACCGGAAGAGCAGGCCAGGCAACACTCCGAAGCACACCCCCAGACCGTCCCCCCATGGAAGCACAAGAGGCGCCCCCAGGCCCAGGGGGAAGGGCGCAGGGCACTGGCAGCGGCCCACCGGGAGGGCCCCAGCCCCGCACCACATGGGCCACAACACAGGGGTAGAATGCCAGCAGCAGGGCATGAGGGACCAAGGGCCAACATACCCATGCCCCACATATGAGCACAGCCTGCCAAGCTGGCGAGGGTGAGACCTGGCGTCCAGGCNCCAACAACCCCCCCAGCCGCCCCGTCCACACCTGGACCCCCAAACTCCTAAGCCCAATGCGAGGCGGCCACACAACTGAGAGTGGAACAGCACACCCCAGCACCACCCATGACACCCATCCCCATCAGCAAGCTGCCCCCCCAGGGACATCCCCAGAGCCCCATAGAGATGTCCAGCATCACACCAGTCCACGGTGCCCTGGGCGCCCCAAGGGCAATGATGGGCCACGAGGCCATAGCAAGACAGGACAGAGGGACCCCAGCCTACATTCACTAACCCCCCAGCACCCACAACCACTTAGAACCGGCCCCACATGCCACACTGACCCTATACAAGTGATTATCCACCCTTCTCCCTTTTTCTGATTCTGACAATCTCTAGACCAGGAGAGAAGGCCTTGCTGGCCCTGAGGCCCACCACTGCCATCAAAGGTATTGAATGTAAAACAAACTTTAGTTTACTTTTACTCCACCTTTGATAATCAAATCAAATGATGCTGTTAAAAAAAACCCATCCAAATGTATTTGTATATGTAGTTGTGTGTGTGAGTGTGAGTGTATGTCATAGATCTACTTTAAATAGGAGGAAAACAACAACTATTTAGAACAATATATAAATCAATTTTTTTTTAAAAAAAAAAAAAAAGCAAAGATGAAGTGTAGGAGTAGATGTTAGAGCAGAGTGTGAGTGTGAGCAGAGTGAGCTGTGTGAGTGTGAACTGTGTGTGTGTGTGTGCAGAGTGTGAGCTGTGTGAGTGTGAGCAGAGTGAGCTGTGAGGAGATGAACTCCAGTTGTCATGTTGTCTGTTCTGCTGGTTGTCTCTCAGGCTGTGACATGCCGTTACATATCTGGCTGCTTCTCTGGCACTGACACTGTTTTCTCCCAGTCAGTGTTGGATTTTAATTTGGTCAGGGAGTGTATCAAAATCTGGAACTTTATATTTAAGTTTTTGAAAGAACTTGGTTCTTATGTGTTCTCTCTCTCTCTCTCTCTCTCTCTCTCTCTCTCTCTCTCTCTCTCTCTTTTCTCTGTCCCTCTCTCATCATACACACAGCAATGATTTAAAAAAACATGCTCAAAATAAACACTAATGAGCAGGGTTACAAATATGTATGTCCTAAAACAACACGCGTGTTCACTCTCATACACGCTTATTTGTGTGCTAAGCAGCCATGGTTGAGATAGAGAGAGAGAGAGAATTTGAATTTTAAACACTCCTTTTATTCATAGCATTGAACTGTGTCTGTCTTCATGTCTGAAGCAGCTTTGCTTCAGACATGGTTACCAGAACTCATCTCCTGTAGGACAGCAGCCAGGTTACTGGTTACCAGAACTTGTCCCCAGTAGAACTTGTCCCCTGTAGGACAGCAGCCAGGTTACTGGTTACCAGAACTTGTCCCCAGTAGAACTTGTCTCCTGTAGGACAGCAGCCAGGTTACTAGTTACCAGAATTCATCTCCCGTAGGACAGCAGCCAGGTTACTGGTTAATGGTTACCAGAACTCGTCTCCCGTAGGACAGCTGGGGCAGCAGACATTTCCATTTGGACAGTCTGGCAGACACCTTCTCCACTACACCCTCGCAAATCTTTTTTCTGGTAGTCATCTGTCACTAAAAACACACCCAAGACTTTCCAGACCCCCCAGTCTCCACCTCAGACCACCAGGTAGACTGGGAACTGCCCCCTCCTCCCTCCTACCCACCAGTACAAGCTTACTCTTCCCCCAGTTTACCTTGGCTGAGGAAGCCTTCTCATAAACACAGAAACTGTCCCTTAAGCTATTTACATCAGATTGATTTATAATAAAAACCATAATGTTGTCTGCATATGCTGACAGCACCAGTGGAGCTTTGAGGAAAACCAGGTAGGATAAGTCCAGTTAGTTTACCACTTAGCCTGCATAACAAAGGCTCAATAACAAGAGAATATAGCTGTCCAGAGATTGGACTTCCCTGTCTGATGCCTCTCAGAACTGGAACCAGACGACTCAACCCACCTCTCACTTAACCAAACATGAAGCCCCTTTACACAAAACCCCCACATGAGACAAAACCCATCACCAAAACCAAAAGTCCTCAAAGTGGAAACAAAAACCCATGATCCACCCAATCAAATGCTTTCTCCTGATCACTGAAAGAACACCACAGCTAAAGTGATGAGAATTACAATACATCTGTCATCAGGAAGAGGTTGTCCATGATTGTCCTGTCAAGAATGCAATGTGTGTTGTGGAAAGCTTCTAAATAATAACTAGAAATGCATTTCCTGCAGAACTGTGGTCTGGGATTGCCCTTTTGCCGAAGTTTGTGCTTGGCATTGCTTGAAACTGATTGAAACTTGCTTGAAACTGATAGATGCAGGAATGCTTGAAGAATATTTGAATCCTCACAAGAATATCTGAATGTAAAAAATTGCTTGAAACATGTACAAATAGATGCTGAATATTTAAAAGTGGCTTAAAAGCTAAAAGAGTTGAATCATGCAGGAGTTAATGATGTGTGTGAACATGTGTATCAGCCAGAAACACTTCATCTTTCCACAATGTTCATAAACAATGATGCCAATAAACCCAGCTGAAATATATATATCAAATATTTTCATGATGTGATATTTTAGATGTTTATAAGGAGTGTCTGGGATTGCCATATAAGGCAATCCCAGACAATAATAAAGAGTAAGAAGAACAATTACCTGTGAATTGCTTCACAATCACTGGCAATGAAATGCATTTCCTGCGGAACTGCGGCCTGGGATTGCCATTTGCCGAAGTTTGTGCTTCACATTGCTTGAAACTCATTTAGCCTTGCTTGAAAAGATGAAGTAGTTTGAATTGTACCATAAAAGTATAATAGGAGACAAGTGAGCTGAAGACATATTGAATGATCTGTATGAAGATTAATGGGGAAATTTTACATTAACATTGAAAATAATGTGCTAAAGGAAGGTTGAATATTTTGACAAGTATTAAAGATATGAAAATTCTGTTGACATCCCTGACGGTACACATCAAAGTGAACACTATGAAGTTAGGTTTGAAGTCTCTACCTTGAAGCATGTGGAAATAGTTGAGTTTTGAAAATTTGAAGAAGTGGAAAAATTGGTATAAATAAAGTTTAATAATTCAAAAATGTACAAAAGATGGGAATAATCTGTTAACACTCCTTAAGGAGCTAGTCAAGCTTAACATAATGAAGTTGGTTTGACGATAATACCTTGAAATACGTTGAAGTAATTAGGTTTCAAAAAGTAGAAAATTTGAAACAAGTGAAGTTTCCCTTTATTTTTTTCAGAAATTATGAAAGTTAGAAAAAATTGGAATCCTTTGTAAATAGTTGAAGATCTGATGAATGTTTTGAAAGTAGAATGACAGTTCTATGTTAAAGTATGAAAGAGTGAATAGAGCTGAAAGATTGAAATTTTTGAAAAAAAAAGCTGAAATATTGGTTTAAATGAAGTTTAATAATTCAAAAAGTATGAAAGATTGGAAAATTCTGTTTACACCCCTTAGAGAGCTAGTTGATCTGAAGATAATTGGTTGGTTGATGGTTGGTTTGAAGTTCCTATCTCAAAAAATGTAGAAATAGATATGTTTCAAAAATTGGAACATTTGAAGATTTTGAAACCAGTGAAATTTCCCTTTAATTTTCTCAGAAATTATGAAAGTTAGGAAAAATCAGAATCCGTTGTAAATAGTTGAAAGTCAGATGGATAATTTATAAGTGGAATGACTGTTCTAAATGAAAGTATGGAGTGAGAAGAGCTAAAAGATTGGAAATTTTGAACAATTTTCACATTTATTTTGAATGGGAAAATTTCAGGAAAATAAGTGGAATATTCCGGAAAGTATGAAAAATATGAAAATTTGGTTTGATGTACACCGATGCCTGAAGGAGTCTGAACGAATGATTGGTTTGTAAATGTTTGTTTGGTTTGGCTGTTGTATGTTGTTGGGTTTCTGAAACATTCAAACAGAAAGTCTGTCTCCTCATCAGTTCTGTTTGCAACAAGCAGCTGTCAATCAAGTGAAATATGACACCACACAGAAAGGGAGGGGCCATGAGCAGGTGTCAGTTAGAGAACACTCTAGAAACAGAGTGGTGAAAACGCATGTGTCAAACAAATTACAATATTTCAAACATCTTTCATCAATATCCAAAACTGTTTGAACTGTTAGGGAGAAAAGGCTTTCCTGAACGTATCAATATATAACATGTTTAAATATTCTGAAGACTGAGGGAGAAATCATCTAGTGAAAACACATGAAAAATGTGGTCTGTCAGAAACTTTCTCAAAGCTTTTAACATGGGCCTGAATGGGAGATTGAGACCACTTTGTGCTTAAAGGTCAAAAAGTTGAAAAACATAAATCAGAAAATTTAAAATTTTTACATTTCCTGAAAGAGGACTAATTTTCCTACAATCTGATGTGTTTATTGTTTCTGAAAAGCGAAAAGTGTTAAAGATATTAAGTTTTGTTTGCTTAAAAACTCCACTGGAGGAATGTAGAGCAGGGGCCTCTCAGCCAATCAGCTGTCAGCTGCTTCCCATTCTGATCTAACAGTCATTTCCCCATACACACTCATTATAAATGCTGAATTTGACATAAAATCTTGAAGTTTCTTAACTTGTGATTTCTCAAAAAAGGCATGAATATGCTGAACTAGTATATGAACGCTGAAAGTCTTGTGATCTGAATAATGGTTGAATTTTTTTCTAGCTGAAAGTATGCTGAAGTTATAAATGGTTGAAAAGAGGAATGGTTGAAGGATGTTTGAAGCCTCCTCCAATTCTCTTTGAATGGGGAAAATTTCCTGAAAAATGCTGAATATTTTGGAAATTATAAGGAATATTAATACCAAAAGTNAATGGGGAAAATTTCCTGAAAAATGCTGAATATTTTGGAAATTATAAGGAATATTAATACCAAAAGTCATAGCATACTTGCCAAAACTTTTCTGAACAGCCTGAACTTTGAACGGTTTCAATACGTTGAAGTATGTTGAAGTAGTTAAGCGTCAAAAAAGGGGCGGAAGCAGAATAAAACTAGAATTGCATTTCCTGCGGAACTGCGGTCTGGGATTGCCCTTTCGCCGAAGTTTGTGCTTGGCATTGCTTGATTGAAACTGATAGATGCAGGAATGCTTGAAGAATATTTGAATCCTCACAAGAATGTCTGAATGTAAGAAATTGCTTGAAAAATGCTAAAATAGATGCTGAATACTTAAATGTGGCTTAAAAGCTAACAGAGTTGAATCATGTAGGAGTGCATGATGTGTGTGAACATGTGTATCAGCCAGAAACACTAAAAGAGCTTTCATCTTTCCACAAAGTTCATAAACAATGACGTCAATAAACCGAGCTGAAATATATCAAATATTTTCATGATGTGATGTTTTAGATGTTTATAAGGAGTGAAATCTGTTAAATATTTGGGAAAAATTCAAAATACTGGAAAAAAATCACTGAAATGCTCCTTTAATGTGTTCTAATCTGTAGTGATAGATCCCAATACAGGGAATGTATTTCAAAAGGAATTTTGACTGTATGATGCTCAACTCAAAACTTATAATCCAAAAAGTGGTTTTAAAATCACTGGCATATTCCTTTAATTTGTTGGCTCTGTAATGACAGATGTATGTAGAGCCACTGAAAGTAGACTGTATGTCATTTGTTTCCAAAGTCAAACAAAATAATGGTTTTGAAATCACTGATATGCTCCTTTAATTTATTGGAATCTGGAATGATTCATGCATGTACGCCCAAGGAGTCCAGTTCAAAAGGAATTTTGACCGTATGATGTTCATTTCCAAACATTTTTTTAAAGTAGTTTTAAAATCACCAAAATGCTCCTTTAATGTGTTGGAATCTGTAGTGATAGATCCATGGAGAACCAGGGAATGTATTTCAAAAGGAATTTTGACTGTATGATGTTCAATTCAAACTGTATAAACCAATAACTGGTTTTAAAATCACCGGCATGCTCCTTTAATTTCTCAGAATTAGTTAGAATCATTAATGATAGATGAATGGAGATCTAAGGTTTCCATTTCAACAGGAATTTTTATTGTATGACGTTAATATCCAAAGTTATTAACAGAATAGTGGTTTTGAAATCACCAGCATGCTCCTTTAATACAGTCAGCAGGCAGGATTGTGCTCCTCTCTGTGTGCTAACAGCCTGCCTGTGTGGATCCTTTGATCTTTGCCGCAGCGCAAAGGGCGGGAAAAAGGAGCCCTACACAGATTCTCAGTCAAGATTCACAGAAAGCTCGATTACCAGTCCTCAAACAAATCAATGTTGCTCCATGACCGAATGTCTGTTCTCAGAAAGTGATACACCGTTAGAAAGAGGAGGATTGGGGGAAGAAGTAGATGTAAGACTTCTTTGAAATCTCTAAAAACTGACGGAGTACTGGCAGTTTAAAAACGTGAAAGAATTTGGCTTGTGAGATATTTTTCTGGAGAATTTAACATTGGAGCGAATGGAGAGAAAATGGTCCTTGTCTGTGTTTAGAGGCTTGTTTGTCAGAAGTAATTTACATTTACGTGTAAATGTTCACATTTTCAGAGAGAGGAGACTTGTAGCTACGTTTTGATGTAAATATTATTGGTTTTGTGCAAAAATTGTGGAAGATATGAGTTTATTTTTTATTTTTTTTTCCTTAAAATCACAACAGCAGTTAGAGTGGAGGGGGGCTCAGCCAGTCAGCTGTCACCAACCCACAATCTAGCTTTTCCCATACACACTCATTATAAACACTGAATTTTACATAAAATATGAAGTTTTTTTACTCATGATTTCTCAAAAACTATGAAATGCATGAATATGCTGAAGTAGTATATGAAAGCTGAAAGTCTTGTGGCCTGAATAATGCTTTAATTTTTTTAATTGCTTGAAGTATGCAGAAGTTATAAGTGCCTGAAGGCATGAATGCCTGAAGGATGGTTGAAGGCTGCTCTCATTGACTTTGAATGGCAAAAAATGCCTGAAAAAACCTTAATATTTCAGAAAATATATGAAATATTAATACAAAAAGTCATAGCAATAATGTCCTGAATTTTCCGAACAACCTGAACTTTGAATGGTTTAAATTGGTTGAAGTATGCGGAACTAGTTAAGTGTCAAAAAACGGGCGGAAGCAGAATAAGTTTATATAATAATAATAAAGAGCAAGAAGAACAAACTCTGGGATTGCCTTATATGGCAATCCCAGACAATAACCAAGACGTTCTTAGTTTAACTGAACTTTACTGATAAAAGAAAAACACAAAGATGATACAAATGCTTTCTGTTGCCTGCCTGCTCACTTGTTCACACCGGATACGTCAAACTGAAGTCAAAAACTAAGGATCATGAGCAAGTTGCTTCCTTTTCAATTTCAAAATAAAAGCATNCTGAAGTCAAAAACTAAGGATCATGAGCAAGTTGCTTCCTTTTCAATTTCAAAATAAAAGCATTTATAAATCCAAACCTCATAAACTTCAGAACACATTTCCTGTTAACATTATCCTCTGTAATAATAATAACTATTTCAGTTAACTTATAATACTCATCAACTGCAACAATCTAAATATTATGTTCTAGTATATCCTTTTATTAAACATTTCCAACTCAAATCCTTTAAAATGTATTCAACTAAAAAAGTCACAACAGTGTGATTGATCTTTGTGGATCATTAAGTCTACAACTGTTTTCAGCCTGTTTGCCAGCAGCTTTGAAAAGATTTTTTTCATCTGCACATAACAGAGCAACAGGCCTCCAGTTCTTGAGCACCATCAGGTCTCCTTTCCTTGGGCAGCAAGGAGAGAACAGCACAGTGGCACCACCTTGGTAAGGAACCAGCCTCAATGCTCTCCAGCAGCACCTCCAGCACATAGAGCCCAGAATATTCCAGAAATGCTTGTAAGAATCCACTGGTAATCCATCGATCTGGGTGCTTTTCCTGGAGCCATCTGCTGCATGGCCTCCGCCAGCTTGTCCAGGGTAATGATGGAGTCCAGACCAGCTCACTCAGAAGCCTCCAGCCGAGGCAGGTCCTTCAGCAGCTCAGCAGCACCGCCGTCCTCACAGTCCTCACAGTACAGGGCGCTATAGAATCCATATCATGTCTCCTCACCTCCTCATCCTTCCATCAGGGAGACAAAGGCAGGCCATCTGCTTCTGGTGGGAGACTCTTTTCTAGGTTGAAGAAGAAGTTGCTGGGTGCATCCATGTCCCTGATGTTAATGAAGCGTGCCCTCACCATTGCTCCCTCCACCCTTTCCTGTAACAAAGCATCCAGCTCCTTCCTCTTCCCCTCCAGCAGTCCATCCTGATCAGAGCTCCCAGGCACCTGCAGGTTGTCTTGAATATCCATGATTTCTTTCTTTAATGTCTCCACAGCTGCTCTGAGCCTGGCCATGGAGTAGGAGGTGTATTGCTGGCTGAGAGCCCTGATCTGTGTTTTCCCCACCTCCCACCACTGACTCACAGACTCAAACTCTGCCTTTCGGTTCCTCCACAAACCCCGGAAAGACCCTGCAAAGCCCTGTCCTGTAAGAGTTTCTTATTAAAGTGCCAGTATGAGCTGGTCCTTTTACTGTGAGAGACATATATCTGNCTGTAAGAGTTTCTTATTAAAGTGCCAGTATGAGCTGGTCCTTTTACTGTGAGAGACATATATCTGTAGTGACACGATGGTGATCAGAGAAACCTACTGGATAAATTCAACTCCTGAGACTAACCTGTTTCTGAATAATTGTGATAAGTAAAACCCATCTAGCCGAGCTGTGGTGATCCTTCCATCTGAGACTCTGATCTACAGGTCTGTCTGTCCTGTGGGTGTTTGACCCTCCATGTGTTCAATAAATCTGTTTCCGATGTTAGTTTAGATAAGAATGTAGATGATTGTATGTGTGGTTCCTCACTGGTTCTATCTATTGTAAAATCTACAGTTCAGTTAAAATCACCCCCAACTAATAAATAATCACTGTGATCCTGCTGAACCAAAGTGTGTAAAGAAACCCACTCGCTGTGAACCCTCATTAGGTACACAGGTATTTACAAAACAGAAAGTTAGACACTCAATCTGAGCCCTGATAACAGCCCCCTTTCCTGCATATGCATGAATTCTGTGGTGGATGTTATATTCAGCCAAGGAGAGAAAAGAACGGTGACCCCAGCACTCACACTGGAGCAATGACAGAGACGGAACTGGCCCTTCCACAACAAACCCCACTCCACTTCATTATTAGTGTCAGAGTGTGTTTCTTGTAGGTAAATTACATCTAAGTTCTTCTGCTCAAAGCTACTAAAGCCCTCTTCTGTCCAGCCACAATTAATGTTTAATGAGACTCAGAAGCTGCATGTGGAGGATGCAGAGAGAAGACAGGATGACAAAGACAGAAGACAAAGGAGAAGAAACACAAGTGAGACACTCATACTTTATCTGCTGGATTTTGTTTGGCATTTTCTCCTTTTTTTAGGCAGAGGCTCTTTTCTCAGAGCAATGATGTGTTTTCTCAACCTGTAACATTTCCTTTCATCTAGTAAATCTAAACCAACGAGCTCTCTGCAGCTCCTTCCTGAGAGCCTCATCAGAAATAAATGGAGGACACCAGATATAATGACTTTAGTGGATGGAGCGTAAAGAGGTGAGACCTGCAGGTTAACATCATGAAGAAGTAAGCCGCTTTCTAGCAAAACGCTCTTCTTTCAGAAGAACCACCACCACTTTATTCAACCTGGAGGCATGAGACAGGATCCCATATCTGACCTCCTCACCCACAGCCATGAGAACCTCCTCCATGGAGATGGTGGGGTCCAGTACCACCCTCACCCCGTGATGGACTGAGAGGGACGGCATCCACCCAGACGCTATCTGCACCAAAACTCACAAAAAACACGATCAACCTAACAAACTTCACCAACAATAAACTACAACCAATAAATATAAAAACAAATGAGCCATGCCCTAACAAAACAGCAAAAACCAGAGAAAAACCAAACCACGCCTCGCCTGTACCACCACACTCTCACCTGTACCGCTACATTCTCACCTGTACCACCAAGCTCTCACCTGTACTGCCATGCTCTCACCTGTATCTCTACATTCTTACCTGTACTGCCATGCTCTCACCTATAATGGTACAGTACTTTCCACAGGTACTGGGGTTCAACATGGTCGAAAGCTTTTTCCTGGTCTATGGAAATAAGACCAGTATCTACACCCAGTGAACTAGAGAAGTCCAAAACGTCTTGAATTAGGTAGACATTATCTACCATTGACCTTCCAGGCACACAGAGGTTTGGTCCCGATGCACCACGTGCTCCATCACCTCCCTCAGTCTGGTGGCCAACGCTTTTGACACGATCTTATAGTCAGTGCAGAGCAGAGACACAGGACGCCAGTTTTTAGTGTCCTGAAGATTTCCCCTTCTTAGGCAGCAGGGTGAGAAATGCCGTGCGATAGGGCAATGATAAAAAAGCCACCAGTGAGACTTTCATTAATGACATTTAAAAGTCTTCTGCTAAAATATCCCAGTAAGTTTAAAAAAAAAAAAAAACTCCACAGTCAGCCCAGCGATGCTGGGAGCCTTCTGCATGCTCTTCAGAGCTGTGTATAGTTCAGGTATGGTGAAGGGCTCTTTCAGGAGTTTGTTGGATTCCTGGGAAACCTTTGGGAGCCCTTCACAGAAGGAGTTAAAAAGCTCTTCATGATGCTGGCGCACAGAGTGGTGTAGAAGCTTACGGTTTGTCTCCTGATCTGGCTGGACTCCGTTAGTTTCTGTCCTGAGTCTGACAGCAGACAGTGGATCAGTCAGCTCTGCCCACTCTTCTTCTCCAGACTGAAGAAACAACTGGAAGGTGCATCCATCTCCGTGACGTTCCCTCCCTGTGCTTTAGTGCTCAGAAGATATGACAAAGTTGTCTTTTTGGATTTGAGAACTGCACAATGTTCTTGATTTCCTGTGGACTCTGCTATTTTCTGAATTCCACTATGTTTCTCTCTAGATTCTTCATAGATCTTGTGATGTCCCATGTGACATTGAGAGTGTGCTGCTGACACCAATTTAATCTCAGTTTTTCCACAGTCCCACCACTGTCTGAGACAGCTAAAATCCTGCTTCAACCTAAAACCTGACCACATAAAACTCTAAAACTCTTATCATGAATTAAGGAATTGTTAAAATGCCATCATTCACTCTTAGGTAAAATATTACGAATAAAGACATTACATGAAACTAAAGAGTGATCAGTAAAGCCAACAGGCATTATTGTACAGTCCTTAAAAACATTAAAATGATGCTTGAAACAATAAAACCGGTCAAGTGCAAGGGAGACGACACCGTCCTGGACATGTGACCAGGTATGCTGTTGCTCCCTGACATGACCTCCACACACTGAGCAGACTGTTGCTGCGTTCCAAGTTCTTATTTGATCGCTCCTCAGTCCTCGATTCTCGCATGACCCAGAAACCAATCTGGTCCGCCATCTTTAAGGATGTCCCAGAGCGCTTATTTCTGTTCTGAGGATGGAGAAGGCTTCATCTGGGAAACATGAGCGAGGAAATGAAAGAGGCTCCTACGTGGAAGGCTGTTACCTGACAGTCACGCCCCTTTACTGAAAGTCTGTTTTTGATTGGACAGATCTACAGCTGATCCGATACAGCGACACGCATCTTAATATGACCACATAGTTTCATCAAACATGTACACAGAAAAATAACAGCAACATCTCAGGTGTAAAATGATTCTGATTATTGATGTTTGATTTAGTCTGATTGATCATCTGATTAAAATGACTGGATGTGTGTTAAGTGCAGCTCTGAATGATAAAGAAACATAAAACAATAAAATGCTCTTCACCAGATTATATCATCATATTGTTCTGGACATTTGTCACACTGTCCATGTTAATTGTTACAGTAATAATCAGAATATTTCATTATTTTATTATCTTGTAGAAACTAAAACACAGCAGCTCCAAGCTGATCAGCTGTGTGACAAGTCATGTCGCTTCAGATAACGCTTTAGGAGCGAGGATGTTTCATTTCTCTTAAATTGTCATTCCTCAGCTCCTCTGTCCTCGCTTCTTTTCCTCGCATCNATGTTTCATTTCTCTTAAATTGTCATTCCTCAGCTCCTCTGTCCTCGCTTCTTTTCCTCGCATCTTCAGTGGGCGGGGCTAAGATGCAAGGAAAAGATGCAAGTAAGGGAAACATGGAAAGAAACTAAGAACTTGGAACACAGCCAATGGGTGTGGATTAACCCACTGAGAGCTCTTTGCGAGGCTGGATGAGGTTCCTGTCTAATGTGTCATCCTGTGTGCAGTTAAAATCACCTGCTACAAAAATAGAATCCTCACAGCTGCATGCATTCAGCTTGTCAGACATTTCATTTAAAAACTTGGTTCTATCTGCTGCTCTGGTTAGAGCATACACGTTTATGAAAACAATGAACTTGTCCATCTGAGCTCTGTGAGAAACCTGCCTTCTATGACTTCTTCTGCTGTGTAAGAACATGGAGCAAACCATGTAGAGAATAAAAGACTCAGCCCAGCACTAGTCATGCTGCTGTGACTCAACACCACGTGGCCCTCCCACTCCCTGTTCCAGTCCGCCGCATTCCCGGTGTCGCTGTACGTCTCTTGTAAGAACATAACATCAATATGCTTCAATTTGGCTAATTCATAAACCACGGCTTTCTTTTTTACCTCTCTGGCTCCATTCACATTTAAGGTGCCAATTTTAAAATAATTCATGGAGAGATAAAAGACTAAAAACTATTAAAACATAAAGTGAATAAAACCGTTCAGCTGTTAAAAGATGTTTCTCTGTTCTCTTCATTGTGATGAAGTTCCCTCCTGACCCTTTAAACGATTTTCTTTAGTCGAGTTTAGATTTCCTGGTCAGTAAAACTATTGTCACCTTTGGTTTTCATGTAAAACCAAGTTGAATTATAAAAATCCTGTTTATTTTTAAAATGAGCTTCAATTTTCACTCCCTTCATGTTTTTTGTGTCTTGTAGAAACTGTTTAATGGCTTTTTCTATATAAGCTGTCTTTTCCTGTGAGACTGATTTCTTGATGTCTGATGTCAGACTGAAGCCAGACTCATATTCGTCGCTCTTGCTGTTCTCACAGACAGCTGACTGTTTGCTGACCTCTGACCTCTGTGTTGCACCATCTTTTGCGGGGGGGTCGATCTCTCTACCTCCATATCACATTCACATGTCATTTCTACTTCCGGGGTGTCCACTTCCTGTTCATCTGCCTCTTATCCGTTTACTTCCTGTCTAACTCTTCCTGTCCACCTGCCCCCTGTGATTTCCCTCTCGGCTCACTGCTGTCCTCTGTTTCTTGCCTCACATTATCACTTGCATTTTCCATTATATTATCTTTCATATTGTTCAATTCACTGTTCACACTGTCTCCTCTGTCTGTCCGCTCTGTGTCTGGCTGTCTGTCTCCTGTGTCCCTGTCTGTCCCTTCACACCGTCTCCAGCAGCATCAGCAGCAGTGCTGCTCTGTCCACTGACCCCCTCACTTGGATCAGGTGCTTCCTGACTGGGTTTCTCAGGACAGGCCCTGATGACGTGTCCCTCCTGTCCACAACCAAGCACCTCATAGTCTCAGATGCTGCATATAAAATATAATCAAAATCATCCACTCTGACATGAAACTTTAGGCTCAGTTCTGCCTGCCTGTTTTTAAGGATCATGTAAACCTGCCGACGGTGAGACACCACATATTTCAGGAGCGGAGATTTACACCCAGACAGAACTTTCTTCATGGGAGAGACAATTTTATCATGTCGTGATAATTCTCTTTTCAGAAACCCATCGCTAATAAACTGGGGCACGTTAGTGACAACGATCTTTTTAGCAGGTGTAGTGAGAGGAGGAACTGGGATAAGCATGTTTACGGTGATTCCTTTATCAATCGCCGCGTTTGCCTTTTCCATGCTGTCCAGAAACAAAACCACAGCACTGTTCATCCTAGCGGCTGATTTTATGCTGCTGTGCCCAACATCTCCTATCGCCACATTATCCACAGAACACGGGAACCCAACTGAGACCTTTATCCCGTGTTTCTGTGTTAACTGGCTGAAATCAGTAGCCATCACCGCCAACCAGCAAATGCTGACCACACAAAAACCAACAAACAACCACCTAAAGCTAAATTACAACACAGAACTACAACACAAAACTAAAGCACAAAACCAACAGAAACAAAAGCCATCAACCACAAAATTAATCAAAGATATTAAACATGAAGCAAAACGCTTTGAAACATTCTCACACGCTCACTCCACATATCAGCTCCTTCCACTCAGAGAGAGAGAGAGAGAGAGAGAGAGAGAGAGAGAGAGAGAGGTAAGCGGATTAGCAGCAGACAGTTCTCATATGGTTTAACAGGAAGCGTTGTGATCTGAAAACATTTGGTTATTTTTGTAAAATCATCCTGAGGCTCAAACAGGTCATGTTATGAAAAATGACACAACTTCACTAAATCGCTCAAACAATCAAATCACAGCTGCACACAACACACAACTGCAACCTGTTCCACACCTGAGCACAGACAAGGTGTGCAAATCACATGACGTTTCACCTGTGGGACCACGACTTGTGTGTGAAATGTTTAACAGAAGTTTGTGTTTTTTTGTGTTTTTTTTTTTTNGGGGGGGGGGGGAGTTGACATCTGAAAGTAAAGAGTAAAGTAAACTTTATTCAACAGCAGCATGAACAAGATAATGCACAGCAGAAAACAACAACAAAAAACATCAGACCAAACACCCTACAATGAGACATTGGACCTAAGCAGTGTTGTTAGGTTGTTGTTGGTCTGTTGCTTGTTGTTAGGTTGTTGTTGGATCATTGTTGGCTTGCTGTGACGTTGTTTGTTTTTGGTTTGTTGTTGGGTTGTTTTGGTTTATTGTTGGCTTGTTAGGTTGTTGTTGGGTTGTTGGTTGGTTGTTGGTTTTTTGTTGGGTTGTTGTTGGTTTGTTATTGGTCTGTTGTTGGATTCTTGGGTTGTTGGTGTGTTGGTTTGTTTTGGGGTTGTCGTTGGTTTGTTGTTGGGTTGTTGTTGTGTTGTTATTGGCCTGTTGTTGGTTTGTTGTTTGGTTCTTGGTTTTTTGTTGGTCCGTTGTTGTTGGTTTGTTGTTGATCTGTTGTTGGGTTGTTGTTGGCTTGTTGGTGTGTTGTTGTTGGTCTGTTATTGGCTTGTTTTTGGTTTGTTGTTAGGTTGTTGTTGGTTTATTATTGGGTTGTTGGTTTGTTGTTGGGTTGTTGTTGGTCTGTTATTGGTTTGTTATTAGGTTGGTGTTGGTTTGTGTTGGCTTGTTGTTGGTCTGTTGTTGGCTTGTTGTTGGTTTGTTGTTGGTTATTGTTGGTCTGTTGTTGGTTTGTTGTGTTGATGTTGGGTTGTTGTTTGGTATTGGGTTGTAGTTGGATTGTTGTTGATTTGTTGGTTTGTTGCTGAGTTGTTGGTTTGTTGTTGCATTGTTGTTGGGTTTGTTGTGTTGTTGGTTTGTTATCGGTTTGTTGTTTTTTTCTGGGTAGTTGGTTTGTTGTGTTGTTAGTTTGTTGTATTGTTGTCGGCTTGTTGTTGGTTTGTTGTGTTGTTTTGGTTTGTTGTTGGGTTGTTGTTGGTCTGTTGTTGGTTTGTTGTTGGCTTGTTAGGTTGTTGTTGGTTTTTTGTTGGGTTGTTGTTGGTTTGGGTTCTTGTTAGTCTGTTGTTGGTTTGTTGTTGGGTTGTTGGTTTGTTGGGTTGTTGTTGGTTTGTTGTTGGGCTGTTGTTGGGTTATTGTTGGTCTGTTGTTGGTTTGTTGTTGGCTTGTTAGGTTGTTGTCATTTGTTATTGTGTTGTTGGTTTGTTGTTGGGTTGTTGTTGGTTTGTTGTTAGGTTGGTGTTGGTTTGTTGTTGGTCTGTTGGTTCGTTATTGGGTTGTTTTTGGTTTGTTGTTGGGTTGTTGTTGGTTTGTTGTTAGGTTGTTGGTTTGTTGTTAGGTTATTGTTGGTTAGTTGTTGGGTTGTTAGTTTGTTGCTGAGTTGTGTTGTTGTTGTTGGTTTGTTGTGTTGATGTTGGTTTGTTGTTGCATTGTTGTTTGGATTGTTGGGTTTGATGATATCAGAAAAGCTTTTGTCATGCTCAGGTCAAAATTGGTTTACATAAACTGCACTGTGCCCGGTAAAGAATAAAGAGGAAATCGAGGAGGAATGTCATGTGATGTTTTTTTTTTTTTTTTTTNTTTTTTTTTTTTTTTTGTTTTGTTTTTTTTTTTTGTTGTTGTTGCTGTGCCTCCTCTTGGCTGTTTCTCACTGTTATTCCAGCATCTTCTCTTAGATCCATTCAATCTAGAAGAGCAGCTCAGAGTCTGCTGATAAGTTCATATGTGTGAGAATGTGTGTGTGTGTGTGTTTGTGTGTGTGTGTGTCTGTGACTGGGTCAGGACGTGTCTGCGGGGAACAGGAAATGGGCGGTAGACTCGAGCAGTCTGAGCTCAGCGTTTTGTGTCAGCAACATGTGACAGGTGCAGCTGAAAGGTGGAAGAACAGGTGAAATATTACAAACGTTAATGTTTGGAAAAATAATCGGATATTCAAAGTTTTTTTGTTCGTTATCACAGCGCTTCGTTAGCTGTGTCTGATTCTTTGTGTTATTTATTGTCGAAAATGTTTCCTGACGTAAACCTCAGGCTGGACATTTTTCTGATCTCAGAGAAATGAAACTTCATGCAGATTGTACAGGAAATTACACACCAAAGCTCTGCAGGTGAAAGTTCACCTGCGACAGGTGTGTTCCCCAGCATTACAGCTACAAACACTCTATGTTTGATCTTTAGAGCTTGACAGTAATAACAATGTGGAGCTTTCCCAGATTTGTAACAGACTGCTGAAGGTCATCATCTTTTTAAATGCTTCAGGTGTATTAGAACGCCTGCATTTCCTTCACATCGGGAGCTCAAAATCACCTGAGACATGCAAACATAGGAAATAAAAGAACGGAACGTCCAACAGTCTTCAATCTTTGTGAAGTTTATGACGTTTTTTGTGTCAGATTTGTACTGCAGGCTTTTAGTGTGCAGGCATGGTTATGTGACCTTTCTAAAATACTAAACGTGTTAAATGCTGAATAGGTTTGAAATGTTTTTTGAATTTTAAGACATTATCCAGTAGGAAGTATGTTTTTGAGGGCGTGGTGTCCTGGTGAATGCAGCCCGTGTTGTTCATAATGTGGCTCACTATGGCTACAGCACAACAGGAAAGTGAAGGGTCTGTGTGTGTGTGTGAGCTTGTCAAGTTGAAGATGAGNGGTCTGTGTGTGTGTGTGTGTGTGTGTGTGTGGATTGAAAGCCAATAGGAAGTGGAAGCTTTCTGGTTTCCTCATGTTGTGCTGGCAACATGGAATGCTTCAGCTTCAGGACTTCACTTCCTCGTCTTCATGCTGATTCCAGTTTCTCTGCAGCTGTTACATAAAGACATAGATTTACCTTTGTACTAAAATTAAACTATGAAACTATTTTACTCAGAAGAAAGAAAATGTGAAAATCAGTGACGAAAAAATATAAAACAAATGAAGGAGATTAAAAAGAATTAGGCTGAACAAAAAGCAGGAGATGCATTAAACAAAAAGCATAAAATCGTAAAGGGATTAGAAGCAGCTTTAAAGTGAGTTTTGCAGCTTTTTATGTGAGTACACAGTTCGGCGTGTGGAAAACGTTCTGCCGGTGGTGGAATCTGCTCTGTCTCTGGGTTCATGGATCGCTCGCTCAGGGAGGTGACACAAGGTTAACATCAACGCTGAAGGAACTCTATGGAATGGGTGTGTGGGTGATGGCAGTCAGGCAGGTAGGAAGGGTGGCGTCCAATTCAACGTGTTGTAAGTAAGTAATATTTATTTATATAGCGCCCTTCATAGGCGAAGGCTATGGCAGGCTCAGTGGCTCAGTGGTTAGCACTGTTGCCTCACAGCAAGAAGTCCTGGGTTCGATTCCTGGCTGGGGCAGGGCCTTTCTGTGTGGACTTTCATGTTCTCCCCATGCCTGCGTGGGTTTCCTCTGGGTGCTCTGGTTTCCCCTACCATCAGAAACCTGTACAGGCTTGCTTCTCCTATTAGTGCCCTTGACCAAGGCACTGGCTTAGAAGTGGAGTTGGTCTCCAGGCACCATACAGTGGCTACCCACTGCTCCTTAAGGATGGGTTAAATGCAGAGACTGAGTTTCATTTGTACTTGTGCATATGATAATCAAAAGGAGTTACCTTTAAAGTGCTTCACAGATAAAATATGAGTAACATAAAACAAATGAAATTTCACAGGACATCAATACCACAGATTCAAAATATGATCCAAAAGCCTGTCTAAACAAGAAAGTCTGCAGTGGCCTTAGAGGAGGGAGGGAGGGAGGGAGGGAGGATGGGAGCTCATTCCAGTTTNTCTGCAGTGGCCTTAGAGGAGGGAGGGAGGGAGGGAGGGAGGATGGGAGCTCATTCCAGTTTTGGAGCAAAACCTGAAAAGCATGATCTCTATGAGTCCGTAAACTGGTATGGGCAGAGCCATTTCTTCCATTGGGCAGAACAGGGCTGCACAGGGCCCCAAGCCACCAGGGGGCCCCCATGTAGCATTTTTGTTTTTTTTTGTTTTTTTTTTTGAGTGCTACAACAGGATACAGGCATGGCTGTGCTTCCCATGAATTCAAGGCAGCTGTCACCGTGCCCCCTTGTGGTCTGACAGAAGAATGGCATTAGCTGCCAAGGCAAACCTTTGGCAGGCTGCCCCATATTGACGTTGAATCAATCAGATTGTGGATGTGGAAAGATGAGGCATTGGTATCCCTCCGGATCCGAAACGAGAAAGGCCAAAAAAAAGCCAAAGAGGAAAAACTGGCCCAGAATATCGGTAAGAAATTATCTTCATTAATTTAACCCCTTTTCCTTAAAAAGGCCATTTGTTTTTGGTGTGGCTGTTAGCTGAAAATGTTTAACAGTTTTGTCATTAGCTAATTAGCTAGTGCAAAGCCGCCATGTGACAAAATAAAAATGCGCACTTTATCCTTACAAGGAGAAAATTAAATTATTATAAAAATATTTTTTTCTCATTTTAACATGAAATTATGTTATAACGAGAAATGTTTCTCATCGCTATAAGGCCATACAGTTTTCTCATTATGAGAATGAACTCGTTTTAATTGGATACGTTTGTCATTATAACGAGATGGCATAATGTTGTTAAAATGAGAAATATTTTATGTTTTCAGATTATGAAAATTTATTGTTAAAACGAGAAACATTTCTCCTTACATTAAAAGATAAGTTCTGTAGAGAAAAAGGAAGGCAGCACTTTCTCCCAACAGCATTACCATGGCTCATCTCCTTACAACGTGGACGTTAGCAACAACCTACATCATGTTATAATGAGAAATGTTTCTCATTTTAACCACATAATTTTGTATCTTCTTAAAATGAGATAACTTCGTATCTCGTTACAACGGAAACGTTTCTTGTTTTAATGAGATACTTTCATACGGATCATGTTAAAAAGGAGAAAGATAATTTTCTCTTTATAATGAGAAAGTGGGCTTTTTTTTAGAATTTATAGCAGCACAAGCTCTGCACTTCTACCATCAGGTCTGAGCTTCTGCTCACATTTTGTGGCCTCATTTGCACAGTTGACCTTGTTTAATGATAATGATGTCCTAATTTAAAAGTGGATGCTAGTATTCAAAATGTAGCACAGACACGTAGACAAGAAGTGCTACATGCAACATAGCGCATGTAGACAGGAAGTGCTATATTTAACATAGTGCACGTAGACAAGAAGTGCTACATTTAGCATAGCGCACGTAAACAAGAAGTGCTACATTTAGCATAGCGCACGTAAACAAGAAGTGCTACATTTAGCATAGCGCACGTAGACAAGAAGTGCTACATGTAACAGCGCATGTAGACAGGAAGTGCTATATTTAACATACTGCACATAGACAAGAAGTGCTACATTTAGCATAGCGCACGTAGACAAGAAGTGCTACATTTAGCATAGCGCACATAGACAAGAAGTGCTACATTTAACATAGTGCACATAGACAAGAAGTGCTACATTTAGCATAGCGCACGTAAACAAGAAGTGCTACATTTAACAGTGCACGTAGACAAGAAGTGCTACATTTAGCATAGTGCACATAGACAAGTGCTACATTTAGCATAGCGCACGTAGACAAGAAGTGCTACATTTAACATAGCGCATGTAGACAAGAAGTGCTACATTTAATATAGCGCATGTAGACAAGAAGTGCTACATTTAGCATAGCGCACGTAAACAAGAAGTGCTACATTTAGCATAGCGCACGTAAACAAGAAGTGCTACATTTAGCATAGTGCACAAGAAGTGCTACTGTCAGCATAGTGCACGTAGACAAGATGTGCCACATTAACATAGTGCACGTAGACAATAAGTCTACGTGCACTATGTAACATGTAACATAGCGCATGTAGACGAGTGCTATATTTATCATAGCGCATGTAGACAAGAAGTGCAGTAACAAGACATAGAGCATAGACAGAATAATGCAAAAGAACAGGTTTACTGTTACTGTGAATTTGTGTGTACTGTACATTTGTGAACAGTACACAATACATTTGTGTGCACAATACTGTGTTACTGAAGTCAGAGTAAAAGTTTGTACAAAGAGTTTGAAATTCTGTAAGTTTCCATAAAGTGGGGTTGTGCATTTTGGCATATGCAAAGAATTTAAGGAGACTGCACCTGCAGTTTAGGTGCAGTCTCAAATGGAGTGTGTGTATTATGTGTTTGAGTGTGAGAGATATGTCAGTATGTCAGTGTCCCCTCAATGGGAGGGGTCTCTCTCTCTCTCTCTCTCTCTCTCTCTCTCTCTCTCTCTAGGTTAAACAACATAAAGGTCGTGTTCTGTTCTGTCTTGTGTTACGTTTTTGTAAATATAAAAACTCTGATAAACGTTTTAGTTTGTGTGGTATTTTTAGTTGCCGTTGCTTAAAGTTCAGGAGTGTGCTTGGTAGAAAAATATGATCCATCGTAAACTGGCTTTCTGGGCAGAACTCCTCCTCTGTGGAGGCGTGGAGTGGGGTCAGTGGAATGCAGTATTTGCATTGGGGCACTGGGTGTGGCCCCGTTTGGCCAGTGACTCAACACAATCAGCACGCACCATTCATCACACACACACACACAGTGCTCACACATGTTTACATGTTATTTTAGTGTCAGGCTCTTAAATCATGGAGCTGTAAATCAGAGTTTCTTTGCTGGTTTAACGTGTCAGTTTTTCTTTAACAGCAGATGAATCAGGATAAATTGTAAGAGATGTGTCAGTATATCAGTGTCCATGTTCTGCACTCTTAAGCTTGGTTTATACTCACCGTTGTCACGAGTGCACGAGTGGGCGCGCCCCACATGATGCCAATCACGCCATCCGTACCATGGCACGAGGGGCCTCCACAATGTTGTGGCGCTTGGTCATGCACCTCCTAGATTTTGCAACTATGACGAGGGGCAGACCTTCAAAAGAGAGAAGACTTGTTGAGCTGGTGCATCCACACAAACATCTTTATGCCTCGTCCGTGAGACTTTATCAGCACCAACATGTGGCCCCAAACTCCTGGAATGACACAGCAACTGCACACTGGGCAAAAATCCAAGTTTTTGCCGTGAAGTTTGAAAAAAATTATGCAGGGTCATTGTGTGACTACTAGTAGTACCCCTAGGTGCTACTAGTACTACTATTATGCACCTATAGTGCATAATAATTTATTAAGGTTCAAGTGCATCAATCCGACAGGGTCCGACGTAGGATTCCCCTAACGCTAAAGTTTAGCTAAACACACTAAATGCTGAAGTTTAGCCAAACATGCTGAAGTTTAGTTAAACTTGCTGGAGTTTAGCTAAATACTCTGAAGTTTAGCTTAACACTGAAGTTTAGCTAAACGCGCTGGAGTTTAGCTAAATGCTGAAGTTTAGCTAAACATGCTTACGTTTATCTAAACACACACGGAGTTTAGCTAAACAGAGCATGTTCAGTGCACATTTACATGCACACTGTACTCTGATTATTTGTCTGAATTACTATTCAGGCCATAATGTGAATAATACCTTTAAATGATGGAATTAATGGGATTCCTCGTTTCATAGAATATATGTAATAGTAATCGTTGTATGAGGGAGAGTCCGCCAGGCGACACAAAGCAGGTTCAGTAAAGTAAAAAGAAAAGAAAAAAATAATCAAATCAAAATCATAATAATCGATGCAAAATAAAAGAATCCAATTGTGGTGAAAATTAAAGACTTCCCGATAAATTCATTAATTTCCTAAATAATCGTATTTCTCAATTAGATGATGATTTACACCCCTACTATTAAATATTAAATATTCATGTTGGCATTTCTGACTTTTCATACTGGCTGGCTTGTTCTCCCTGTTTAATAATAATAATAATAATAAAAGTTAATGTTCTGATATTCTACTTTGGAGTATTAAATCTTGTTTGTATTCCATTAATAGTGTGTAATTAACTTCCCATGGTGATATTTCTAAAAATGTTTCAGTGAGGTTAAAAAAGTTTTATATTTAGATGATAATTGAATCGAATAATCAAATTGAATCGTGGTAGATATGAAAGATTTGTGATGCATCAAATCGTTCCTTAAATAATCATAATCAAATCGAGTCGCCATGGAGACGACGTACACTATAAGTGAGTACTTCGCTGACGACTTCCTTCTTTATATAGAATACCCGTCATTTTAGAATATTGCAATGGACAATGCGCCAAGTATAAATGCCTCAGTGTTCTGTGGAAGTGTGTGCGGGGCCGGCGACAGCACCCTCACATGAGTACAGCCAAGCCTTTAGACTACATTTACACCACATACATGTGATCTGATTCTGATCTTTCGCTCATGTTACACATATTGGATACAATTCGGGTGCACATGAACTCAGATATTGTCAGATCCGTTTTGGGCCTCTTGCATATGTGGAAATAAATTGGATACATATCGGATGTCCACCAATGCGATTGCTGTCTAATAAAAACATCAGAATTTCCTTCCCATTATGACTCCTACGTAATGTTCTGCTTTATCTGCATATGATGATGTCAGCATCAATATGATGGTGCTCTCTGTAAACAGAAATGGAGGACATACTACATATATCAGACATGCTGATTTGTGTTTATGTCAAATAGACATGTTAGTGTGTGGTAACAGGCTCCTGTTACAGCAGCAAAACTCCAACTCCACCCACTTCTCCTCCGTGATTAACCGATGAACATACATGTCCTGATGGAGAGATGAACACTCACACATATCAAATGTTTCTCTCTGCATGTGAAAGTTTTAATGTCTCAGAAATGTGTGCATGCATAGTTGCATCTTGCTGCTACGGGTCAAAGGTCAAAGCATGTAAATACAGGTATCAGAAATCAGCTGCTTAATAAAGAAAATGTAAATACTTAGATAATTAACTTAATATTAATTTCAGATTTATTGTAGTTGAGTTAGGAAGTTGTTTTGCATCCAGGATTTAATATCAATGAGGCAGGTGGTGAGAGTGGAGTGAGTGGTGGTAGTGATGGTCTTGGAGGAGAAGTAGAGTTGGGTGTCTTCGGCATAATAATGGAACCGGAGGTCGTGGTGGAGAATGTGACAGAGGGGGAGGATATATGGGGTGAAGAGGAGGGGAGCAAGCACTGAACCTTGGGGGACACCATGTGTGACTGAGGATGTGGAAAATTTACAGTTATTTATGGAAATAAATTGTCTGTCTGAGAGGTAGTTTTAAGCCAGGAGAGGGAGTGTCGGATATGCCAACGGAGGACTGGAGCTGTGTGATGAGGATTGAGTGGTTGATGGTGTCAGGTCAAGGAGGATGAGGATGGTCAGGGAACTGGAGTCAGCAGAGAGGAGTATGTCATTGGTTACTTTGATGAGGGCAGCTTCAGTGCTGTGGTTTGTACAGAAGCCGGATTGAAATTGTTCATAGATGGAGTTAAGGTGGGTTTTGATTTGTGCAGCAGCAGCTCGTTCCAGGATTTTTGCCAGGAAGGGGAGGTTTGAGATGGGTCGGAAGTTCTCAGGGGTGTTGGGGTCAAGCCCAGCTTTCTGGACTTATGGAAAATGAACACGTTTTTCTGTCCATTCCTCTTTGAATTCTCTGTTTTCCTGATCAACTTTCCTTTTGTTTTGCTAGCGCTAACGTTGAGAGTGACATGTTGCGGCTGGTATTAGCTTACTTCACAGTAGCAATTGCTACTTGCTGGTCAGGCTAACATTAGCGCTGTGATTGGACCGGAGTGAACATGCACACAAACAAGTGACAGGCGCACTGACATACAAGCGCCACTGCAATGCATGTTATTGTACGGAGCTTATCACAGCATATTCAATCACACTAGCAACATGGAGAAGTTGGCGAACACAAGGAAGCACATATAAACCTAACCTAACATGTAAGACACCGGTCCCATCTGGACTGATTTGCAGTGCGGTCCAGATGCAGACTTTAGTCCAGACTTTGAGAAGCCCCGGTATAGAGGTTGCACTCCCATTAAAGAGGGGAGGTGATAGAGGAAAACGCTTGCTACAGTGAGAAGCCTTTTAAATCCATACCCTACAGACTGAGGACCCTCAAGGCTTGAATGAGGAGTTGTCATTTTGATGTTTCTTATGACTGGTGTAGGACTCCTATTGTTAAATTTTTGCTTAATATTTAGAGAAGAATGAAATGTGTATGGCTAATCAAATGTCTTATTTTTGTATTTCTGTATACTTATATTTGTATTTTTCTATATATTTATTCTTCTAGTGCTGTATATTTTTCTGTATTTGTTGTGCATTATATCATGCTAGTTGACATGCATTATCTTAGAAAATTCTATTACTGCTTGTTAAGACTGATGGTTGTTGGATTTCACCTGTGGCCTTAGGGCTATATAAGCCCCACCCACTGTTTGTTACTTTATGCTGAAGATGGCTTTAAGCTGAAATGCATCTGTATCTGACTGCCCGAGTCTCACAAATAAAAGTTATGAGCAGTAAGCCATTGATCTTATTTTCTATTTTTGAACTGTTGTTGTGACCAGGCACTGCTTATCATTTTTACATATTGAAGCTGTGCGGGTTCTCTTTCTTCGTGCAGAATACCTGAAAGACATGCCGTCGGAGGCTACGTTGGCCTGTAGCCTCGGGTATGGTGACCAGAGATGGCAAAGCAACAGGTACTCCAGAAGGATCATAGCATGGCAGGTGAACAGGATCGGGTGCAGATGATGGAGTGAGGTTTGATGGTTGACAGGGCATTCAGCCTGTATGCAGGAGAGCTGTGGTGCCAGCAATCCCAGCCAACAAGGGCTAATCACACTGCACCTGGCAGATGTAGCATCCAGTAGAAGCAGATGAAGAGCAGGGCCAGAGAAAACCGGGTCTGGCAATAAAATCGATCAACCGATCTAATATTTGGGCTGTTAAGTTGGCTCAACATGCTGCAGGTCTCCAGGTCCAAAAAAAGCAGGAAAGAGTTGGTGAAGCCACTAGCTGCGGCTAGCCGGTGTGCTAAAAAAGCTNCCAAAAAAAGCAGGAAAGAGTTGGTGAAGCCACTAGCTGCGGCTAGCCGGTGTGCTAAAAAAGCTGTAAACTCACAGAGAAGCAGCAAACACAAAAAACACCAGTGGTGGACTGTCAGGGCCAGCAAGGCCTTCTCTGCTGGCCTAGAGATGGTCAGAATCATCAAATTATGTTTTTATANCAGGGCCAGCAAGGCCTTCTCTGCTGGCCTAGAGATGGTCAGAATCATCAAATTATGTTTTTATAAGTTAATATATATTTTAATTAATGCTATTTTATGAAGTATGTTCCCATCAGTTTATTATTAATGTCATTTCCTTACTACTCTCTCCCTCAGTTTCGCTGCTTCCAGTGCAGCTCATAGAAGTTAGAGTTTCATCCAATCAGATTGTCCACCTGTGCTGTCTCCGGGTAAAAAAATCTAGCCTGAGGCCTTCAGAATCTCCAGTGAATCCCCTCTGCTATTCAAGCAAATGGGACGATGTTGTTGATTGTCATATTCTTTAACCAATCAGATTTTGAGTTTGCCAAGTTGGGCGTATTCTTTTACGGACCAGGGCCTTCTAGCTGGCCTTGGTCTACGTCATTGGAGGGCAGCATTATTCTACACAGCTACAACCTGCCAGAAATTCATCAGAAGAAGAAGAGGGCCAGTTAGATTAGCTAACTCAAGTAAACCTAGCTAGCACATAACGGAGCATTAATGTTTAAACTTTCTTTCTTGACGTTTAGATTTTTAGATATAGTGCTTTAGATTTTTTGTTTAGATTTTTATTTAGTCCTGTTGTTTTTTAACGCACAATGGCTGAAGGAGGAGAAGAAATGGATTTACAACATTCTTTTTTCACACTTTGGAACTGAAAGGCACTGATAATGTACAGCCGTGTCGTTAAACTCTTTCTAAAGACAGAAAGGAGGATGGACTTTGTCTTCAGATGATGAGCAGCTTTGGTAAGTCTGATGGATTTTTATGGGGCTGGAATCTGTGGAGAAGCCTGTTGAATCTGATTGTGTTATTTGTGTTTTACAGCATTTTTGCTTACTTGCTAGTCATATGAGTAAATGTGATGGTTGTTATGAGTTTGTTCTTGTTTCTTTGGTAATGACATTGATTTGGGTTATGCCATGTCTATTTATGATTCAGTATCCTGTCATAATGCATAATAATGCTACATCCTTGATGCACTCAGTCACCATGTATTCATGTCTCTGCTGTTAGTGTGTTGTAACTGTCATAGGTGTTGATCCTCGTGNGTCACCATGTATTCATGTCTCTGCTGTTAGTGTGTTGTAACTGTCATAGGTGTTGATCCTCGTGTTCAGTCACTTTATTCCACTCGATAAAGGTTACTGTCACTGTAAATATGGGGTGGTTATGTTGAATAACAACAGACTATAGTCCTAGTGTCATGCTGAAGTTATTAGAAGGTGGTTTAATTATGGGAGGATAACACTGAAGGGTTAAGTATAAAATACACGGCCTGCTACTGCAAAACGCCAGCGTCTTCTCATACCCGGAGAATCATTACATCATACTGAATATGGCAGCTTACAATCTATTGATGTACAATAGTTCCACCGATGTCATGGGTTCAGATAATAGTAAGAATTACCCTTAATGTTTGGAGATTGTGCACAAGGATTTACAGTTTTTTTTTGATTGCTATCAAGTGTTGGTCTAAACTGAAGTCACATGATCAAAACTCTTCACACAGGCAGCAAACAGAAGTCTGTGTGGACCAAACTGTGAATCATTTTTCATTTGTTTTCACACAAAATGCATCAACGACCACATTCTCCAAAATCCACGAACCCTTTTCTCATTCATACTCCTCCACCTGCAGAACACCTGATAATCTGCTGCACATTTAACACATGCTANCTTTTCTCATTCATACTCCTCCACCTGCAGAACACCTGATAATCTGCTGCACATTTAACACATGCTAACACGCTGTTTTCACAACTGTTAAAAACACAGTCAAAATAGAAGGACGGCAAAATATTTATATCATTATTATCATAAAATGAGATAACAGTCATTCCGAACAGGTGTCCCAGGTGCCCTGTTTTTAGTGTCGTTACCAAACAGACTAAAGGTGACGCTGCAGAATCACTTGGTTTGGAAACATGGATCAAGGAAGACAGGTTGGTGGGGATGCTAAGCCTAACCCTCTAACCCTAACCCTAACCCTCTAACCCAAACCCTCTAACCCTAACCCAGCCCCGGAATTTCAGGATTTTTTTTTGTTTGTTTCAACTTTTTAGTTTTCACAAGTATAATAAATTACGATTTGAAGTAAATTGCTGCATTTCTGATTCATTCTTATAGTACTTGAAGTGGGCCGGTACGCCTGGTACCGATGCGATACCGATACTGACCTCTGTGACTTTCATTTCAGAGTACCGAGGCATTTCAGGAGTACTGGAACTTCTCAGAAGTCTTTCATACTGTACTGCAGAACATCGCAGAGGAAAACAATAGCAAAGGTGCAGCTGGATGAATTATGTAAATAGGGGACCGTGTATTTGTATAGTGTATATACCGTATTTATATAAGCTCCCTCCCCCCACTTATTCTGAGATATGTATGAAGTGTTAAGGTGGAACAAGCTTATTCTGAGACATGTATGAAGTGTTAAGGTGGTCTGATTGAGTTTTGGAGGTGAGATGAACTGTTTGGACAAGATGCATGTTGTAATGCAGACTGTATGAAGAGTTTAGAAAAAGTAGCTTCAGCATTGACCCATAGCAAATGAAAAAAACTGGAAGTGGAAGACGATGGATTACCGTAATGTGCTGAATATAAGCGCACAGCTCCGTTTGTTTGCTTTCATACAGCGTGCAGAAAAGATTTCTGATGGCATGAGAGTTTAATTTTGTAGCTGTTTAAAAGGGAAAAGAGCAGTGAGTCTGGCTGTTTTTAAAGGCTTAAAGTTGTATTCTGAGTTTGGCATAAATGTGTGCTTTTTTTCAGCATTTTATTTATTGAACACTGTGATATCAGTGTATTTAGTCCAGTAGGAGAACTCATCCAAAAAAAAAAAAAAAAAAAANAAAAAAAAAAAAAAAAAAAACCCAAAAATCTCCTGATCATATGACTGACATGGCTATTTATATACACATTATGCTGGCAGGGCCTGTGTGTGTGTGTGTGTGTGTGTGTGTGTTTGTATCTGTCTCTCATTTTTTGGGGNAGGGCCTGTGTGTGTGTGTGTGTGTGTGTGTGTGTTTGTATCTGTCTCTCATTTTTTGGGGTTTTTCTTTTTTTTGTTTTTTTCCCACAATTTTTATTGTCTATTTATTGTCTGTCATGTTTTTAATGTTTTATTTATGAATTTTTGCTGATCACGTTTTCATATAGTGACATTATTTTTTCAAGTTAAATATAAACCCATGATTTGAAATCTTACGTAACATCGTCTGAATCTGAAGCAACTCCTCACAGCATCCTGAATCCAACTTTGAGAAACTGTGCTGACTCCATACTTGCAGCATTGCAGCACGTCACATGCATCACGTGTCAGGCTGCGTGTGCATTCAGACACACTGAGCTGTTTTGGTTAGAGATGTTTGGCAGACAATGATTCCTGTGTTTGGTCACATGGTGCTGCACGCAGTCAGAGTCTGAGTCATGAGGATGTTCGTTGTTGCTAAAGTAGAAGTCGCTGATGCCTCATTGTTCAGTGTGCAGCAGCTTCTCCTCTTAAAGGAGCAGACCAGTGGTTTTGAATGTTTGAGCCCAATAAGTACGTTACATTACTGCCAACCGTTTTCCAAAACTCCAAAACATACAATTTTGGCGGTAAATATTAGAACTGTTTTTCCCTACCTTCCAGACTGTTTCAGTTCATTCCAGTACAACATAAAAATCAACTTGTAGAGACGTGAAACGTGCTGAGATAAATANCAGTTCATTCCAGTACAACATAAAAATCAACTTGTAGAGACGTGAAACGTGCTGAGATAAATAATCGTCACAGAGAACCAAACATCGTTCTTATTTTTTTGCTGAAGTAACTTAATTTATTCTGATCCAACGTGGAGCTGCAAGGAAGAAAATGTCTCTGCCAGGAAATATAGTTGCAGCATATACTGAGGAATTAAAATGATCATGCCTTCAATAATCATTTGTACGTTTCAGCAGGTAAAACATTGAATTTCAAGGTGTGTGTATGACCTTGAACGTTTGATTTTGAAAAATTAGCGGATTTGAAAAAATAACAGGAAAACCACAGCAAGGTTTTATCTTTTGGAAAATGCTTGTCAGTCACATCACATAATGTGGGCTGTATTTACTGGGCTTAAACACGCAAAACCACGCTATGCTCATTTAAGAGTTAATCAGGCGCTTGCATCCTGGAGAAGTTTGTCGTTACTCGTGTGTCTACAGCAGCATGTGGAAGTTGCTGTTCGTGTCATTTGACCTGAAGCAACTCGTGTCGTGGACTGTGTGAATGACTTGTGGTCTTGTGTCGACATGTTCCAAACAGAAAAACTGCAAAAGCAAAGAGGAAGACACCGATTTCAGCACGTCAGCAACTGTGACCACAAATCAGCACGGAGTGAGTTCATACAAAGACACGTGTCAGACATATACAGATAATATACCACGCCATGTTTGGTTAGGTTTAGTCCAGTCTGTCCTCTAAAGACCTGATGATACGTCCTGACAGCAGAGAGAGAGAGGCAGACAGCAAGATTTTTGATTTTTCAACACTATTATTTAAACAAACTCAAAACCTACAACCATTTACACATAACTAGATGCTCAATCCTAGTTGGGCCAAAAACAAAAACAAACAAAAAAATAATACTGTCAAACAAGAAAAACATTTCTTACCTGATTATTTTTCCAAAACAGAGTTATGATAAGATAACACGAGATACTTTATTGTCCCAAAGGGAAACTTGTCTTGGCTCCGATGTGCAAGCTGCATAACGTGCATACAACATTGTGCATAAAACATAAAACATAAATGCAGCATGATCTCGGCACAGCATTCCCCGTCTTTTATGGAGCAAATCACTTCATGATAACACCACACGCTCTGAGACGTTTCACATCCTACATCACACTTCACATGCTGCGAAAAAGCATCGGCCCCCCTCCCAATCTTTGTGTGTATCTCATAATAAACTGTGTCAGATCTTCAAATACAATCTAACATAAAACAAAGGCAACCTAAAATTTTTGAAATGATTGAAATGATAATTTTATTTATTAAAGCAAAAACGTTACGTAATATCAACTAGGCCTGTGTGAAAAAGTATTCACCTCCTCGTTACTAAATCCTCTGATCTACCAGAGTTCATGATAACTGGTTCTCTTGGACTCGACGCACCCAGGCTGGATTCCTGCAGCCGTGTTCAATCTAAACATCACTTAAATAGAACTTTTTCAGCTAAAAGGTCTCAGCCAGCAGCAACGACGCCTCCATCAAAGGAAACTCCAGCAGAGACGAGGAAGAAGCTGATTAAATATATCAGTCTGGAAGGTTCCGCACTCCTCCAGTTCCCCCACAGCTAGACTACACTCCTCCACCGAGCAGCTGATACTGGACGCAACTTAACGGCATGTCGGTGAGTTGGAGCCCTGAACAGCAGCCATGCTGACCAGCCCTGCTGGTAGCAGACGCTCTGAACCCCTAAACCACCCAAACCCCGTAAACCTCTCACAAACACCACCCAAACAACCAGTAAGCCTCTGTGAACAACCAAAGAAAACAATCATATAAGAATACACTAGGGATGAAACGAGTATCTGTTATGGATAATGCACTTTATACAAGCACGAGTACCAGTAAAATGTGTCACTATTCGTACTCGTGACGAAGGAAACTCCTCACTGGGTAGCAGTGTCCACATCATTCTGTGATAGGCCAGCCACAATACACGCACACATACATACACCACATAACACTGTGTTTTGTAAATGAAAAATACCATCCCCCTCCACACCCCCAACCCCAAAAAAAAAAAAANACCCCAAAAAAAAAAAAATACTTAAAGTCCTGTGATCACACACATAAACATCACACTGTTCAGTGTTTAAATTTAATTTTTAAAAAGTAAAAATAAAAAAAGACAGTCAGGTTGAGAAAACTCTAGTTGATGCGTTTGCCTTCTTACGTGTTAATACTGCATGTGCTGTGTTGATTGGTTGACTGAAGTTTATAAAAACTTGTGTAACTTGTGTAACTTCTGACTCTGATCAGAAACCTTGATCTGAAGATCAATTCTGAGGCTGTTCTGTTACTAGTTTTCTAATAAACAAATATAGCAACTTCTGATCAACCCATATCCATGTCAGGCTTAAAATACCAACTTCTGGGTCATACCCCACTCATTTTTGGGTTAAACCCCGCCCACTTCCGGGTTAAGCCCTGCCCACCCAAGTACGGGTNCCCCACTCATTTTTGGGTTAAACCCCGCCCACTTCCGGGTTAAGCCCTGCCCACCCAAGTACGGGTATGGATCATTTAGTTGGTAGAATAGATACAGATAATGGTGTACTCACTCATCCTTAGAATACAGAGATAGAAAAGTTTGAAACATCACTGCAACATGCTCTCAGCATGCAACAGAGAGAGAGACTGCAGCAGAAATGGTCCAGCTTTCATTTCTATGAAAAAAAAAAAAAACAGTACTATCAAAATGTACCGTATATACTCGACTATAAGCTGAGTTTTTTTCACCAAATTTCACAACGCAAACTGGGGAGTCGGCTTATAGTTGAGTAATTCAAATCAGACTGAAATTTCCTGGCATGGAAATACTACCAATTACCACTATCCATGGAAAATAGTTTAAATCATACCTAATAATGAGATATTTCCTGACTAAACATCTTATTAAGCTCATTTTGCGCATTTTGCATTTTATTTTCAGAAAATCACAGGAATACTATGACAATACCCAGAAAAAAAAAAAAAAAAGGNAAAAAAAAAAAAAAAAAAGGTAGGCTAACTTGCTAAACAAATAAATTGATGGAGCAACTTTGGGGGGTGGCTTATAGTCGAGATCAGCTTATAGTCGAGTATATACAGTATATTTAACTACTGTAACTCCTCAAAAACTATAATAATGATAAAAATAAACAGATGTGATCTGATTCAGGCAACAGACTTGCTGACGTGTGACAGGATGATTGAGTTTTTTTAGGCCACGCCCACAGGAAGTACAAAGCATCATCAGCCTCATTCACATATCTTATGTTTATGGATGCACGTTTTGAGCTGTTTCCTTAACTGATAGAGTATCATAATCAGTAATCAATAAACCGTTGACGTGGCAGCGTGATACTCTGGAGACGCATCAATTCAGACACTTTCATGGTACAAACATTAATTATATATTAAAAAATGCACGTAAAGAAAATATTCAGGACCTAATTAGATTTACTCAATAAACATACAAATCAAATGAAAAAAGATTAATCATTCTGCACATTTACCACATTCATGTTTTAGTCATTTAAAACACCTAAACGTTCAATAAACAACAAATCAGGAAGCTTTGGTTTTTTAAACAATTAAAATGAGACTTTTATTCAGCATGACCAGGAAAACTACAGGTTTGAAACAGGAATTAAATAAAGCAACAACGCTGCTATTAGGCAGAAACAGAGAGAAAAAAAAAAAGATCATCTAAAGACAATTCTGAGCACTTAATGGATTATATGAGATAAAAATGACAGATGTAGCAGAGAGCAAAGCAGAAATTAGCAAATAAATATGTGTTTTAATGTCACATGGTCAGGATGATTCATGACAGAATCCATGCAGAAGTACCTTCTGTCAGCTTCTTAATGGACAAATTCATCAATGATTGATTAATAATTATCATCTCTGGTCTGTTGCTAAGCTAATAATTATAAAAGCTGATAATTGATCTATATGTTGGTGTTTTGATTATAATTGATGTCCTGCTCTGATTGGCTGCTTTTTCCACTGACAGGTTGAGCTAATTAGACAACAAGAAACGCACAGCGAACACGTTCAGCTCACACACACACACACACACACACACACACACACACACACAGAGTAGTTTCTGCTGAGTGCAGGTTTCAGTCAGACATGGGTTCGTTTCCCTGCTTGGTCTGGTGTATTTCTGCAATCACACCAACACACACACATAAAATAGCAGTGAGGCGTTTGAGGAGGTTGTCTTATCCAGACTAACTCTGATGCTTCATTTGTGCTCTGAACATGATCTGCACTATTCCACAGATCAATATTTTGATGTGTTGATTGATTAGCAGCAGTGTATGTGTGTGTTTAATGTTAATAAACTCCACCTTTGATGATCAAACCAAATGGATGCTCTTAAAGGTGGAAACACATCAATGTTAGCGTGTGCTTGTATGTTGTCAGCATGTTGCGCCATTCTCCCGGTCAGCGTCTGAAGGCAGCACATCTTCTATGTGAAATCTCTGCTTCAGACCAGAGCAAACGATCAGATCTGAGCGAGGCCTTGTGTGTTGTGCTTGTATCTGGGTTGAAAAGGCACAGATAGGCTCAGTCGGGGTTTGGTAGCCAGCTGATGGTACGGAAATGTGAAGCACAGCAGGCTGGGTTTGGTGACTGTGGCCCTCTGGAGCTCGTTAGCTGTCAGGGCTAATTAGGGTCTTAAGAAGCACAGATGCTGATACACTTCAAAAGAGTTGCTGTTCAAAGAGCAGCAGGTTGATGTGGGAGTCAGAGGTGCTGCCTGGATCCTCACATAAAAGGAAAACATCTATGAATTGATATGATAAAGTAGTATGAATACTACATATATATCATCCATGTCTTAATTATTCAGAAGAAGAAGAAGAAAAAGAAGAATCCGAACAATTTCAAGAGGGTTCCCAGCACTTTGTGCTTGGACCTCTAATAATTTATCACAAAAGTCGCATGTTTTATGAAATGGTGGCAGCAATGTAACGTTTATTTGTGTGGGTTTATTCGTTGGATTTAAACGTGCAAAAACACCCAGTATGCTCCTTTACAGTTCTAAGTGATAATAGTGAGGGTTTGTTCACGTTTCCTCGTTTGAGCATTTGGCTCCTGATGGAGTCCTGAGTCAGGAGACGAGCGCCAGAGTCTGAGCTGCGTGTGTGTGTGCTCGTGAGTGTGTGCGTGCGTGTGTGTGCATGCATGCATGTGTATGTGTGTGCATTTGTGTGTGCGTGTGTGTGTGTGTGCGTGTATGCGCATGTGTGTGTTTGTGTGCGTGTGCGTGCTTGTGTGTGTGTATGCCGTGTGTGTGTGTGTGTGTATCTTTGTGCTGAGTGATTTTAGTGTGGTGACATCAGCTCGATCATACGTGCACACAGTATCATGCTCTGTGCTGCACACAACATGCAACAGCACACAGTCTGTGCTGATCAACCAATAGGAGGAGAGATGCCAGGTAGCCAAAACAAATCACTTTCTCCTCTCTCTCTCTCTCTCTCTCTCTCTCTTTCTTGCTCTCTGTCANCAAAACAAATCACTTTCTCCTCTCTCTCTCTCTCTCTCTCTCTCTCTTTCTTGCTCTCTGTCACTCTCTCTCTCTGTCTCATTCTTACCCCATTGCAGTGGTGGGGATTTCCTTCTTCCACACTGGTCACATGACTGCAGATATGGGTGTGGTCTTCTGCATTCCAGGCTTGTGTCTGTGTTCCCTCTTTCTGTGTTTGTCTCTTTGGCATACTGCAATGCACGCACACACACACACACTCACACACAAACACACACACACACAGTCAATCCATGTAGATAAACATACAGAATATATATATATATATATACACACACACACATACTGTATATGTGTTGCTCCGTGACAAGAAAAGTTTCTCTGTTGAGGGTATTGCAACTCACATGTTTCCATAGTGTGTGTGTGTGTGTGTGTGTGTGTGTGTGTGTGTGATGGAGCAGGGTGGTGCAGGCTGCTGCTTTAGTATGCGAAGCAGGTGTGTCTGCAGAGGCAGCAGATAACAGATGAAAAGAGGTTTGTGATGGAAGATAATGAATGTAGAATATATTTAAAGCCTTTAAAGTGAGTGTGTGTGTGTGTGTGTGTGGTTTTGAGTTTTTACTTGTACATTTGTCTGGACACAGAATCAGAGCCATCGTCCTGTGTGTTCTCTTGGTTTTGTTAATGTAAATCCAGATCTGTATCATAACACAAACTGCTGACTCAGCATCTCAGCTATAAGCTGCAGATTCTAATGTACACAGATGACATAACTGTCACCTTGACAGCAAATATTTTAATCCACCACATCTGGATCAATATCTGATCTGGGCTGAATAGTAGCATCTGACAGTCCATTCAGACTGCTGCTCTATGCTGCTTTATGTTTCTGTATGCTGCTTTATGATGCTGTTTTATGCTGTTTTATGCTGCTGTATGCTGATTTATGCTTTTATGCTGCTTTATGCTGCTTTATGCTGCTCTATGCTGCTTTATGCTGCTTTATGCTTTTATGCTGCTTGATGCTGCTTAATGCTGCTCTATGCTGCTTTATGCTGCTCTATGCTGCTGTATCTGCTTTATGCTGCTCTATGCTGCTTTATGCTGCTCTATGCTGCTTTATGCCACTCTATGCTACTTTATGCCACTCTATGCTGCTTTATGCTGCTCTGTGCTGCTTTATGCCACTCTATGCTACTTTATGCCGCTCTATGCTGCTTTATGCTGCTCTGTGCTGCTTTATGCTGCTCTACGCTGCTTTGTGCTGCTCCATTGTACTCTATGCTGCTCTACACTGCTTTATGCTGCTCTACGCTACTCTGTGCTGCTCTATGCTGCTTTATGCTGTTCAGTGCTGTTCTATGCTGCTTTATGCTGCTCTATGCTGCTTTATGCTGCTCTTTGATGCTTTATGCTTCCTTATGCCTCTCTATGCTGCTCTATGCTGCTCTACACTGCCTTATGCTACTCTGTGCCGCTCTATGCTGCTCTGTGCTTCTCTATGCTGTTTTATACTGCTTTATGCTGCTTTATTGCTGGTTTCAAGGAATTTTAATGTCATTATTTTATTGTTCATCACAATAAGGATCAATAATGATGAATCATTACAAATCTCTTTTTCCTTCTCAGAAAGCTTTACTAAATTCAATAAAGGCATGTTAATAATGTGTGTGTTCATACATAAGACAGTCTGTGTTTAAAGCATGTTGGAACGTTCACTCCCTGTGCTTTGACTCTGACGTCTCGTATGTTGACCTGACAGATCAAAGGCTGATCCGCTCTGTTTTGCTGTGATATTGCAGTTATATTAGTTGTGTTCAGCTAAAGTTATGTAAAAAGAGCACTTCTTTGCTCAGACATGCAGCGCAGTAGGTGAAGCAGAGTGCCATAGGAGCATGTGTGTGAAATCAGAAATTTAAACACTGACTGATCAGCTGAGAGAGTTTATCTATCACAGTTATTGATCACTAACACATGTGAGGAAAATACAGTTTGAAACGTCGCCCAGATTTCATACCGCTGAAATTTACCACCAGAATGAAGCGGGTCGTAATTTTAGTGTGTGGGTTTGTTTTATGAATAGCTACCGCCACATGTAAATAAGGAAATATCACAGTAACGCCTCTTTAAGGCTAACGCTAAAATATGTCGCTAACACATGTTTATGAATGAGGGAACATGGTTACACCGTGATATTTGCACATAGCGAGGCAATAAATCATGTCATGGTTTATGAATCTGGGCCATTATTAGAACCCCCCCCCCCCCC